>VYZV01026715.1:62270-189537 GCA_013401275.1 Pandion haliaetus | reverse complement strand
CCCCCCGGTCCCCCGGGGCTCTGGGAGCAGCTGCGCCCAACCCAGGGCAAGCAGGGTGGGATGCGACATCCTCGGTGGGCGCAGGGGGTATCTGGGGCGAGGGGTGCTACCGCACAGTGAGACACGGGTCATGGGGACAAATGGCCAGAGCCTGGCTGGTCATCATCCTCAGCTGGGCTGCGGTGGCCTGGCACGACCCCGCGCCACATCCTCCATCCCCTTCCATGGGATGGTGAGCGGTGACGAGGTGAAGGTACAGCCTGAGGGACAACGTGGGGGCCCCAGGCCCGTTTTCCCTGTGAGGGATGGATGGGTGGGTGCAGAGGAGGGAGGGTGCAGGAGGAGAAGAGGAGCTGAGCAGAGATGCTCAAAAGATGTCGGTAGGGCCCGTAGCCGTGCAATCCCCACCCCCAGCTTCGGGAAGGGCTCGGTGGTACCAGCATTGGGCAAGATGTAGCTCTGGCAGCCTGGGGACGGGTCCGTGCCTGTGGACCCCTCCGGTGGGTCGCTCTGGATCCACATCGCCTCTGGCTCTCGTGCTCCCCAGCACAGGACCATGCAGCCAGGGGGAGGCTCCGCTACGGAAGGCTGCATGGGAAGGTGCGAGGAGGAGATGTGTGTGAGCTGCTGCAGGGCTCTGCCCCCCACCAGCACCCTGGGTGCTGGGGAGAGGATGCCTGCATGTGGGCGCTGAGCAGGGTCCCCAGAGGGCTGGTCCCCCATAGTGTCCCTGCCTGCTGTGCTGGGCCCAGGGGATGAGACCGTGACCTTGAGGCAGGGTTCCTCCTTGGGGGCCCCCACTGTGGGCACAGCCCCCATGGCAGGGGTGCAGGCACCCTCTTAGTTTGGAACTGGCTCAAAAAAACCACAGGTTCGGAGTCTCTGAGCAGCTGGGGACTGGCAGCAACTCTCGATACCCAGGGGACAGCTACAGCTGTGACCACCAGCTGGCCTCTGCGTGTCCCAAGCATCATCAAAACCACTGCTGTGGACCTCGTGCTCCTCTCCTTCCTTGCCTTCTTGCAAGGGAGACCTAAAGCATCGCGAGGAATGAATTAAAGTGTGTCGTGAGCTTAAAAATACAACCCTCTGTCTGCCGCTGTGCCACCTCCAGCTGCCGAGCGCGTTCCTCCTACCTGCAGAAGATCAGAGAGATGATTCCTTTCCCTGGCTCTTATTTTCTTCTCTTAAACGTCTCCGCAGAGCTGCTCCCTGCATGGGTTTCCCTTGATGTGCTCCCCTTGCCACCCTTGCCTTTGCCCCGGCAGTGCCGGCGGGTGCGGGGGGGCCTGAGCTGGGGTCATTCCCAAGCCCCCAGCCCCACCATGCTCTTCCAGGCCTGAGGTGAGCTGATGGCCACTCTCCCTCTCCATCTGGGAGACGCAACCCCGATGGTCAGTAGCTCCAGGCTGCCTGGCTCAGCGTATCTGATGGGTCCAATGGATTCTTAGAGCCCAGAGCCAGAAGCAACACCCAGACCTGGAGGCAGGGCTGAAGGCAGCACCCTGGCAGGGGTGTCCCCCAAGGTGGCTCATAACTTCATGCACACATGGGAGCCCACGGAGGAGATGGAGCTGGGGGCGGAGGATGTCGGGGAGTGGAGCGGGCAGCACCAGCTGCGGCAGTGGTGGACGCTGGGCGTAGGCTGGTGCAGAGGAGCCGTTGCGGTTGCGGCGCTGGGCTGCCAGCTCACAGCCCTGTGACTGCAGGGGAGGAAACGGCCCCATGCCTGGGTGATGGGGAAATGACACTGCAGGCTCTGTTCTCGGAGGCAGTCACGATGCCGGGGTGCCCTGAGCCAGCAAACACCCGGGGAGGGGAAAAAACTGGCTTGGGTGTTGCCTTCCTGCACAGCAAGGCATCATCCAGGCTTTGCTGCCTTTTCCGTACTTGGGCAGAGCACAGATCTGCTTGAACGGAATGTAGGGAAGAGGGAAGTGATGAGCATTGCCCCATGGGCAGGGGTTTGCCAGCAGATGGATGTTTTTCCACCCAGCAGCATCCCCATGGGTCACAAACTCCTCTCCTTGCACTGTCACCTCTGTCCCCAGCTGCTTGTGTCTTGGTTTATGTGTTTTGCCATTTCCCAAGCACAGGAGGAGCGGAGCAGGTTTTGGCCCTGTATGGCAAATCCTGTATTATGGATGCCTGAGTGTGGATTATGGCTCTGAAGTTAATTCACATGTGGCTAAGTTACTGTTGCTGTGGGAACCTTTAATGCTGAAATCCTTGACTAGCATGTGTAAAATTAGAGCTTGTTCCACCCGTCCCCACTGGCTACTCCCTGTGGCGCAGAGGAGCTCGTGTGCTGCCATTTGCTTGAGAGGGTGGCAGCATCCCTGCTCAGCCAGGAGATTTTTAGACAAGCAGGGTCTTTCCCATCGATGCTCCTCCCTTCTTTGCCCAAGTTTTTGGCTTGGGGGAAAGAATGACGGATGACAGCTAGGAGCCATGTCCCCATGGCATCTCTGTGGGCTCTGCTGGGTCTCTCCAGCCAGCCAGGGCATCTCTCTGCAGTACGGGGAGTGCAGATGGGTTGACGGAGCGGGGATCTTGGCAATGCTCCTGAGCATGCAGAAAGGGGCTGGACGCCTTGTTCCCTTCTTGAAAACTTCAGAGCTTTGTTCCCGTGGGCGGGAAGCAGTTTTGCAGCCTGCTGCAGGCACTTAGCGAGTGCTGTTCGCCCACTGGCACTGCCTTCGCCAAGCTCGCGTGGGGTGAACGGGGCTCTGCTGTGGCTTGTGTGGTCATTTAGCAGGAATTCAGCTGGGCTGGAGCTCAGTCAGCCCTTCTCCAGGCTGCGGGTTTGCTTGGAGGGCTGTAGTGGCCGTATTGACACTGCTTCCGTGGCTGAATGGCAGCCCCTGGCAGCAAGTGGAGGTGGCTGGAGGTGAGGGTGGATGCCCTGGGCTCTGTGGCTGGGACACTTGGCTGCAGAGCTATGGCAGAGGCTTGGCCCTGGGTGCTCTGCAGCTCTTTTGCCTTGAGGTGGTTGGTGATGGAGCTGCAAATCACACCAGTCCAGTGCTTGCTGCTCTGCCCTTGCCAACTGCAGCAGTGTTCCCGGCATGTTATGGCAGGGAAGCAGTGCCAGGCCTCACCAGGATGGCATGGACAGGGCTTACCGTGCCAAGGAGCGGCACAGGTCGCTGTGAAGGTCTCAATGAGAAGAAAAGCAGCTCCCTTAGCCTGCATGTTCAGTGGTGCACTCAAAGATGTTCTCTCTGGTTAGGGATCAGATCTTTGACATTGAATTATCTCCTCTAATTCAGTCCTCAGCTGCAGCAAAGGAAAGCAAATTAACTAAGAGGTGTTAGGAAAGGAGAAAGGGAGAACATCAGGAAGCCATGACCTGAATTCCCAGGGTGTCCACATCTCAGGGACATTGGCACCCATCCCAGAAAGGCTAGAGCGGGACTGGGACAGGTTCAGAGGAGAATGACAAGGGCAGAGAGATGGAAACCTACTGATGAAGCACTGCCTGTTCCTGGGCTCCTCTCTGGGTCACACCACTGGAGACAGGACCCTGGGCTAGGCAGGCCTTATGGTCTGTCCACGGGGGTTGCTAAGGAGGGAGGAAGCCAGGTGACCTAGGGTTAATGTGTGACCACAGCACAGCTTTCCTTCTGGTAGGATGACTTGGCACAAGCAATGGGCACCTTTAATCCAGCTAAAGGGCTTTAAGGACTGGGTTTTGGGTTGGCAGCAGGGCAGGGCTTGCAGTCAAGTGATGGCTCAGAGGCTGCCCTAATGTCCCTTGTACCTGCTGGGTGCTCAAGGACAGAGGTGGCTCTGGAAGTGCCTGGAGGAACCCACTCCCCAGAAGTTTTCTTCATCTGGTGGCCATCATGCTACAGAGCTGGGCTGGATGTCACAAGTGATGGCAGAACTCAATGATGGGAGGGCAAAACCACTGTGACCCTTGACAGCCTTTCCCCAAGCACTGCCCTTTGGGGGTAGCAAAAATACAGCACCCTGTGCTAGGGAGGAGAAATCCGTAGGGATGGGCGGTTGCCCACCTGGAAGCTGGAATGATTTGGGATTACACAGGACGCCCTGGCCTTGGGGATAAGGCTGCCTGGAGGAGCAAGTCCCCTGTGCTGGTTGGCATGACGTCCCACTGGCCTGTGCCTAAGCTGCAGGCTCACTGCCACATTGCTGATGAATGAATACCAGGGCACACTCTGCTTGCCTTAAAGAATATATCCTGTTCCACAGCAGTTTAAGATTTGGTCCAAACCTCTCATGGAATAAACTCATTATTCAAAGCATCTCTAAATCTGTATCTCCCATGTGCCTGTTTTTTGCATGCAGGTAGGTTAGCCAGTGCTAAGGAAGGTTGTGCTCTGGCACAGAGACTGTCTGACTGGCTTGTGCTGCAGTGGTTTGCATGCTGCTCTGTCTGCTTGCTCAGATGGCTGCAAACAAGGTCACCCCATCACCAGGGCTGAGCGTCCTCATCTCTGAGTGGGGGAACGTGTCCCAGTGAACCAGGATGCCTTCACTCGAACAGCAGCCAGCATTGCTTGTGACACTGTGAATGTGCTCGCTGGCTGCTTTTATCCTTTAAGTGCAGATACCAGAGGCCAAGAAAAGCAAAATAGCTAGCTGCTTGGCCTATTAGACAGTGGCTGAGGAGGACAGGGAGATCCCAAAGAGTCAGGGACTTGAATTCCTGACCTAGGAGCTAGCTGGAAGGTCTTCTGCACACACATGGCCATGAAGCAGCCTTAGGTGCTCCCTTGTCCTCCCCGGGGTCCACTGTGCATCAGCCAACCCTTCTGTGGAGTTTGGGATCTGGGATGCTCTGTCCATGTGCCTGTTTGGCTGATGCTCTCATTCTTCCTTTCCTTCTAGTTTTCCACCTGTCAAGGAAGGTGACGTCCATTGTCCCGGAGAGCTGCCTCCTCATCCTGCTGGGGCTGGGCCTGGGGGGCATTGTGTTGGCCGTGGCAAAGAAAGCCGAATACCAGCTGGAGCCCAACATGTTCTTTCTCTTCCTTCTGCCCCCCATCGTCCTAGACTCAGGCTACTTCATGCCCAGCCGGCTGTTCTTCGACAACATCGGTGCCATCCTCACCTACGCAGTGGTGGGCACGCTCTGGAACTCCTTCACTACTGGTGCTGCACTCTGGGGGCTGCACCGAGCCGGGCTCATGGGTGGGTGCACAGGCTGCCCAGTTTGTGGCAAAAAGATGGGTTGGAGGTGCAAAGCACCCCCAAGTTCAGAGCCCACTGCCCAGCCCTGCTGTGGATTCCCAGGAATTATAGCAAGAGCGGGCTCCTGGCATCCTGGGAATGGTGCTCTGGCAGGACCATCAAGCGTGCAGGACAAACGGGCCCTGCTCAGCACTGGGCTGACTCATGTCTTTGCTATTTTTGTTGCCGACCTTGGCTAGCTTTGCTGGATCGCTGCCGTGTTCCCTGTCCTTGGCTGGAGCCACTGGCCCTGGCTGGTCTGGGCTGTGTTTTTAGCTCTCCTGAGCCCCAAGGAACCGCTTGATGCCTGAACCTGAGGTGGGGCTGCTAAGCTTCCTTTGGTGTATACCTGCTGGAGAGGCAGCAATGCACATGGGGACATCCAAGCCCTGCTCCCCTCATGTTGCAGCAAGGGTGTGCTGAGCCCCGCTTTGCCTGGGGGACCCTGGAGGTCTGGGAGCACTCCCAGGCTCAGCCCATTGCACTCCAAGTTGGGATGCTGTAGCCAAGTCAGCAGGAGTAGATGAGGGACAGGCTTGTTTCAGCCTGGTGAGAGAGGCTCTGGGGCAGATGGTCTGCCTGAGCTTGGTCCTTCTGTCCTAGCAGATCCAGGTGTTGAAGCTGGGCTGATGGATTTCCTGCTCTTCGGCAGTCTCATCTCAGCTGTGGACCCCGTGGCAGTGCTGGCTGTCTTCGAAGAGGTCCATGTAAATGAGACCCTCTTCATCATCGTGTTTGGCGAGTCTCTCCTGAATGATGCTGTCACCGTGGTGAGTTGGAGCTTGGGGGACCCTAACGTGGAGCCCAATGTGGGCCAGGGCACTGGAGTCCCCCAGTATGGGCAGAGGATGCAGGTGACATACCCAGCTCGGCGACAGACCCATGCCATGCTCTCTTGGCCTCTTTCCACTCTCTTGGCCCTGGGGGACTTTGCCTGCTGAGATGAGCTGTGTCACCTGGCAGATTTGGGGCAGGTGATGCCTCTTCTGCAGGGTCCGTCCTGCTCGCAGGTGCTGTCCCTCTTCAGGCAGGGCAATTCCCTGCCTTCCCCAAGGGATTTGCCTTGCCTGCAGGTGCTGTACAAGGTCTTCAACTCTTTTGTGGAGCTGGGCCCAGCACACATCCATGCCATGGACTACGTGAAGGGGGTAGGTGAGTATGTGCCCCACCAGCCCCTCCACCTTTTCCTCTGGTGTGGAAGTGTGGGGGGCAAGTGCAGGTGCTGTCGTGCAGTGGGGTGGGCACTAAGCACCACAGCTCTGTCACCTCTATCCCAGTGGTCACATGCCAGCCATCATCACGGGATGCTTTGGTGGGGAACCATGTGGGAGCACAGGGCTTGGCCAGCCCAGCGTGGTATGGCCGCGGGGCACAGGAGCTGGGCTCGCTTGCTTTTGGTGCAAATGTGTCTTCTCCCCCCACCAGCCTCCTTCTTCCTGGTGAGCCTAGGGGGCACGGCCGTGGGGCTGCTCTTCGCCTTTCTCCTGGCCCTGATCACACGGTTCACCAAGCGTGTGCGCATCATCGAGCCACTCTTCATCTTCCTCTTGGCCTACGTCGCGTACCTTGCTGCTGAGATGGTCTCACTCTCCTCCATCCTGGCGTGAGTACTGGGGTGTCCCCTGGTGGGGTCCGGGAAATCAGGGTTGCAGTGCTGAGCAGCAAGAGGCGGTGAGCAGACCCACTCCTCATCCTGCCATAGGGTCATGCCAGCTCCTTCTGCCCCTCCACAGAGTCACCTTCTGTGGGATTTGCTGCAAGAAGTACGTGGAAGCCAACATCTCCCAGAAATCCCGCACCACGGTCAAGTACACCATGAAGACACTGGCCAGCAGCTCAGAGACCATCATCTTCATGTTTCTGGGCATCTCGGCTGTGGACACCTCCAAGTGGGCATGGGACACAGCATTGGTGCTGGGCACCCTATTCTTTATCCTGCTCTTCAGAGCTGTGGGTCAGTCTGCCCTGCTGTGCTTCTGGCTGGTAGCACCCAGCCCTTTTCATTCCAGAATGTGGTATCCCCCAAGAAAGGCTGGGGCAGCTCCTGGCTGGGGTTTTGCCTTGTCTTCAGGAGCAGGCAGGGCTCTGCCGGCATTCCAGGGTCTCCTTCTCATTCTTCCCTAGGTGTTGTCCTCCAGACCTGCGTGCTCAACCGATTCCGCCTCATCCCCCTGGACAGGATCGACCAGGTGGTCATGTCATATGGTGGCCTCCGCGGGGCCGTGGCCTTTGCCCTGGTCATCCTGCTGGACAGGACAAAGGTGAAAGCCAAGGACTACTTTGTGGCAACAACCATCGTGGTGGTGTTCTTCACTGTCATTGTGCAGGTGAGGATGGGCACCGTGCCCTCCTCCAGTGCTGCCTTCTTGCCCCAGAGCTGGCCTGGGGGGCCAGGCAGGTGCTTAGGGCCATGTGCTTGGGGCAAATACCTCTTTTCAAGTGACTTTTGGTCCTCAGTGCCTCCTGGCACGCCATCCATCACCAGGCTGGCATGCAGAACTGGCGCAGCGTCTGTCGCGATGGTGGGGCCATGGCCCACATTGTTTCCTCATTGGCCTCTTGTTCTGGGACTGGTTCCAAGAGTAGCAACAGCATGTGCCTGGCCAGGCTGTTCTCTTTACAAAGCTGCTGATGGCCCCAGCTCTGGGTTCCTGTGCCCCAGGAAGGAGAGCTGCATGGCAGATGGATGAGAGCCTAGGGGAAGGGGAACCTGGGGGTATGACACGGTCCCTGCCTGTCGGGACACAGGACCATCACCCAGGTCCTGGATGCAGGGGATCAGGTTGGTAAGGGCACGCATGGCTGGCACAGCTGCCGGCCCTGGTCACTTCGTGCTGCTTCTGCTCCCTGTGCCCCAGCCACGCATCCTCTCGCCCTCCCAGTCTTTCCCTTGCCTTCTCCTGCCATTCCAGGGCCTCACCATCAAACCCCTGGTGACGTGGCTGAAGGTGAAGCGCAGTGACCACCACAAGCCCACGCTGAACGAGGAGCTGCATGAGCATGTAGGTGCTGGTACTGGACGCTGCCTGGCTCCCTGCACTGCCGGGGCTGGGCGAGGGCAATGCATGGTCTCGGCACTCCTGGGGTACCCGCAGCCTGGCCACCACTCTCACCCTCTTCTCCTCACTGAAGGCCTTTGACCATATCCTGGCAGCAGTGGAGGACATCGTGGGGCACCATGGCTACCATTACTGGCGGGACAAGTGAGTGTCTTAGCCAGGATCCTCTGCCAGCCATCAGGTGGATGGGGGTGCATGCCAGCCATGGGGATATCACAGGGTCCCCACTGGAGGACACCCCTGCTGTAGGCATGGCAGCAGGACCAGGAAGGCTGTATGTCCATCTGGAAGGGGACCATGTGGCTGCTGTTGCGCAGCAGACTGAGGTTGCAAAAGCATCCCAGAGAGAGATCGGGCAGGTGCAGCTGGGGATGCTGTGAGTGCTGGCATTGCTTGCCCATGCTGGAGCTGCCTGGGGGCCATGGGGTGGTGGCCATGGCCCTGTGCCTCCCCATGGACAGAGTTGCACTGGGCACTGAGGAGGGAACAGCCCTGTTAAAGCCTAGCCAGTGTTTGTCTGCAGCACTGCAACAGGAAAAGGATGCAAAAAGCCTGTTTCCCCGAGGGGAAACACTTCAGCAGGGCAGCCACACTGGCCCCAGTCCCATTCCCATTGCCTCCTGCAGACTCACCGGTCTCTGGCTTCCCCTTGGGCAGGGTCGAAGGGTCAGTGTGTCCCCTCCCCTCCTGCCCTCCCTGGCAGCGTATCCTGGGCACAGCCAGGTCCTGCATGCCCAGCCTGCTTTCACCACGCTTTGGACACTCTCAACCTTGTGTGGGCAGGGGGTCCCTGGCCGTGGTACCCCGTGGGAGCTAAACCACCTGTGACTTCAACTTGTGGCAGGTGGGAACAGTTCGACAAGAAGTACCTGAGCCAGCTCCTGATGCGGAAATCTGCCTACAGGCTGCGGGATGAGATCTGGGATGTTTACTACAAGCTGAATATCCGTGATGCTATCAGCTTCGTTGACCAGGTAGGGGCATGTGGTGAGAGCTGGGCAGCAGGATGGCCCTGACAAGAGCCAGCTGGCCTGGGGTGGTGGTCCCCCCCATGTATGACCACACGTGTACCCTCTGGCCAGGCAGTGGGGACCCCCCCAGCCCAGCTGGGTCCCTGCTGCCCTGATGCCAGCCTTGCCCTCCCACCTCCCAAGGGTGGCCACGTGCTCTCGGCTGCCAAGCTGGCGCTGCCCTCCATGCCTAGCCGCACGTCCATGTCAGAGTCGTCGGTCACAAACCTCCTGTGAGTATGAGCATCCCTCTGAGCACCTGGGCAGACCTCGCAGAACTCCCTGCAGCTTCCCTCTTCCCTGGGGCTGGGTTGTCCCAGAGCTGGCAGGATACAGGCATGGAGCCCAGCCCTACCATTTCCATCTCCATCTCCACCTCCCTCTGTCTCCATCTCCCCCCCAGGAGAGAGAGCGGGAGTGGCGCGTGCCTGGACCTGCAGGTGATCGACACAGTGCGGAGTCGCCGGGACAAGGAGGATGCCGCCATGCACCACGTGCTGCGAGGGAGCCTCTACAAGCCCCGCCGGCGGGTGAGCACTCCCTGGCCATGGTGTGCGGCTGACCCCGAGGGTGGCAGCACCTGCAAGAGGAGCAGGGATGGAGGATGCTCTGTGGGGCCAGTTGCTCACCCTGTGTCTCTTTGCCTCTCCCTCGGCCAGTACAAGGCCAGCTACAGCCGTCACTTCATCTCTCCAGATAAACAAGAGCGCCAAGATAAAGAAATCTTCCGGCAGAACATGAAGAGGCGGCTGGAGACCTTCAAGTCCACAAAGCACAACGTCTGCTCCTCCAAGAACAAGGCCAGGCTGAAGGAAAAAGGCAGGAAAAAGGCAAGTGCTCCCCACCCTCCTGGCTCCTTTCCTAGCTCTGAGATTTGGCCTCCCCCAGGATGCAGACAGTGAGGTCCTTTGGGGTGTAGGTGAGCTGCTGCGGGGCGTTGGCAGTTCCAGAGCCAGCGGGGGAAAGCGGCTCATCTCATCTCAGTCCTGCATATGCTGCTTGTGAGCACGTGCGTGTCACATGTCCATGTGTCCCCACCATGCCAGCACTGCTGTGGGGTGGCTCTTCCCTGGGCAAAGCAGTCCCAAGTCCTGGAGGAGCCCCGCATTTGTTTTCCAAGAGCACTCAGCATAAAGTAGCCTGAACATCTGTGCAGATCCAGGCTCAGAAGCGTGGCAGTGCGCCTTAAACTGAGCCTTAGGCATCTTCTGTCATCTGGAAGCTTTTGAAGCCATTGCAGCTGAGCTATTTGTTGTAGGGCCATGAAGACACAATGCCTAAGGACTAGGAACCACTGACTGCCAGCTGCCATCTAGCTGGGGTGGGAATCTGTGTCCCTGGGGTTACCCTGGCTTGCAGGGCCACCTGGGTTGGGATTAGGGGTTTGCACGGGGCAGGTCCCAGCCAGTCCCTCTTCCTTTGCAGAAGAACATCTCTCTGACCAGAGAGGCACCCAATGGGAAGACGCACAGAAATGTCCCCTGGCAGGAGGCGGGTAAGGCCGGTGGCAGGTGAGGTTTGCAGGTCCTAGCAAGGGGATGTGGTAGGGTGGGATGGGAGCAGCCCGCTGTGCCTGCCCGCTGCCAGCTCAGTGGCACAACAACACCCAGGGTTGTGCTAGCATCAAGTCCTTCTCCCATGGGTGCAGTCCTTCCCCCACAGGGTGCCTCATCCTCCAAACCAATTCCCTCCATCTGGCCTCAGCTCCTGTCCTGGTGATGGTCAGCTCAGAGGAGGAGGAGAGCGATAGCTCAGAGACGGAGAGAGAGGATGACGAAGGGATTGTGTTCATCGCTCGAGCCACTGATGAGGTCCTACAGGGAAAGACAACTCCTGGTAGGCACTGATGCTCCCACACCAGTGCAGCTGCCATTGGGTAGCTTGTCCTTCCTCCACCTGGGGAGCAAAGTCGCCTTGGCCTGGGCAAAACCAAAGTTGGCAGAGCATAAATGGGAGAATCACTATTCTCTGTGGCTCTGGAAGCATGGCAGAACCTCTCTGTTGCTCCTGCATCCCTGGGCCAGTTGGCCATTCAGTAGTGGTTGGTTCTGCAATGTTTGCAGGCCCCAGAGAGACAGCAAGAGCTGTGCAAGATCCCTCTCACTGTCCCTCATTCTGCATCCCCAGGCACCCTGGATGTCTGCCCCAGCCCCTGCATCATCCCACCATCACCCACCTTGGCAGAGAAGGAGCTGCCGTGGAAAGGAGACCAGGCTGATCTGGCTGTTTATGTCTCCTCGGAGACCACCAAAATTGTGCCAGTGGATATGCAGAAGGCGTGGAACCAAAGCATCTCCTCCCTGGAGAGCATCGCTTCCCCCCCAGGCATCGAGAGCGGACCTCAGCACAGGAGATTCGTCTGCCCTGTGCTGGAGGAGCAACCCCAGTCTGCAAGCCAGGTGATGCCGGAGCAGGGGTCCTGCTTCCAGTTCCCCAGCCATGTGTCTAAGAGTGGCCGGTCGCAGAGTGACAGCAGCCCGGACGGCGTTGAGCAGCAGGAGCTGCAGCCTTTGATGGCCATGGAGGAGCAGGGCAGGATGCTGCCTGCCACGGAGCCCAGATGGCTGATGTTCAACAGAGCTGGCCACCTCTGAGGCAGACTGTGGATGGGAAAGGGGCTGGGGGCTGCGGATGGGCTGCAACCCACTGACCACTCTGCTGTCTTGCATTATAAAGCTTGTGTGTGTCTCCATAAACTCCAGGAGTGGCAGGAGAGCCCAGTACTCCTCCCACAGCTGGACTCCAGGGTGGGCTTTGCCCATGCACCTACTGATACAAAACTGGTCAATAACTGAGCTTCATGCTGCAACAGCAGGTACCAACAACCCCTGCCACTTAGGGAGGCACAGACCCCAAACCTCATTCTTCCTCTCTGGTCCCTACACATCTCTGGAGCTGGAAGGCCAGGCTGGACTCCATCCTGTCATGGCTGTGCCGCCCTAAGGTGTGGAGGTGCTTGTTAACAGGCCGTGGCTGCTTGCAGGTGTAGGAGCATGAGCTGATTTCCAGCCTGGCTGTGAGTAGGAGACCTCCGGGGAGAGGGCTGGGAGCAACAGCCAGTGCAGGAGAGTCCATCCACACCCAGCGACCAAGCTGTTGACTTCAAGGTGGCTACAGTGCTTGTTCTTCACAGCATGCATGGAGCTCAGCCAGGAGGCCAGAGGTGGGCTCCTTGCCATGGCAGCTCTGCATTCCCTGGTTTATGGAGGTACCACAGAGGCAAGGCCATGACCTTCTCAGGACTGGGAGCGGTGCTCCTGGGGTTTGGCTCCACCAGGAGCCAGACTAGTGAACCTGTACGCACAGGGACTCCTCTAGCAGCCAACCTGCTGTGCCAGCCTCATGCCTGTTGTCTGGATGTGTTCCCAATAGCTGTGGTTTTCAGCCGTCTAGCTTTGCTAGGAGGCAGCTGCTCTGCACAGCATCCTTGGCATTCATCCTGCCCATGGCCCAGTCCCTCCAGCTGCCTGGGGACTATCAGCTGGGAGGGCTAGTCATGGTGCAAGGAACGGAGCGAGCAGCAGGTATGAATGTACATCAGGAACAGGGGTGATGGGCAAGAGCCGAATGCGTCTTCAAAGGTCTGTCCCCACCACCTGCCTCCCAGCCACCCCTGGTCCCTCCTGAGAGGGTGGTGGGACCTGGTGGCAATGGCCCACACAGTGAATTATTCCTGGTGTGACCCCAAGGGCCAAGAATTGCTGCCCAAGAACTGCTCTGCACGCAAAAGCTTGGCATGGCAGCTGGGCACTGGCAATGTGGGAGGGTTGGGGATGCTCCTCTTAGGGAAGAATGGGGCCTTGGGCTCTTAATTCCCCAAAGCAGGTAATTATTCTACATGGGTATGCTGAGACAATGAGTGTCAAGGGGACACTTAGATGCACTGGGTAAGTGAGCCCAATGTGGGGCAAGCGAGCTGATGGTACCCCCTGGTACTATTAGCAAGGCTCAGCAAAGGCTGTTCTGCTCTGTACCTGTTCCACCAGATGAGCATGAGGTTTTTAAAAGGTTTTTATATAGTTTTGCATTTCTGGTATGCCTTATTCTGGTTTTGATTTCTGGTATTGGGCCATACTAAATCTCTAGCTGGGTCAGTGTTTTCTGTAGCCGTGGGCACCACAAATGACTCAAGACTTAATATCTTATTTGCAAGAATATTGTTTTAATGTGAAAATATATGCAAAGTATTTTGTAATGTTCAATAAATCGGAGTTGGAGCAGATGTCACAGTCTGGTCTCTCTGCTCTCTGAGAACTTCTGGACATCCTGGTTCTTGCAGCTCCTGGTTCGGTTCTCCCTCACCGGCATCATGTCCCTGTGCCTCTCTGCTCTTCTCCGCCTGAGACCACAGCTCCCTTCACAGACTCGATGTGCCTAACTGGATTTCCTATTTTCAATAATGTTTGCGGAAAATATGAAATTCTTTCCAAAGAGAAGCTTGCCTGCAGCTGTCATTAGGCCATGCTGCAGGGAGCAGCCAGCAAGAGGCCAGCAGGCAGCCGGACCCTTGCTGCCTGGTGTCGTTGGCTGCCTGCACAGCAGCAGAATGCTGCGAGCCCAGATCTTCCCATGTCCATGCTTCCTCTCTCTTTGCCAAAAATATGGTTCAAATGGGTCTCTTTCAGAGTATTCTGGATCACAGGAACCTCCCTGCATCGGTGTGTGCTGGCTTTGCTCTTCCCTCAATCTGCCGGCTCCGCTTCTCCTAAAGGAGAGCAAATGGGGTTTACCTGATTCACAGGATAGGTGTTTGGCTTGTATTCAACCTGGCATCTACTATCACCCCTAGGTCCTTTTTGGCAGGGTCCCTACACAGATCCTAGCCCCAAGAGCTTTGCACTGGTCCCTGTGGAAGCTCTTGCTCCTCCTGATGTCTCCCATCTGCCTCACATCCCGCCGACCAGCGATGCTGGCTGAGCTGTGCTCTGCGTGCCGGACCTCAGTGCCAGTGTTTCCTACAGACACAATCAGCTTGGTGGTGCACCAGGTTGCGTGGGCCAGGTTGTCTTCCTGGAATTGGTGGGTCTGCAGCATTCAGGTCCTCAGAGGAGGAAAAGCAGGCATCTCAGCTTTGGGAAATGCTGAGGCTGGTTGCTGCTGTCTCACTCGGTTATCTGAGCCTAGCAGTTAATGTGTGTGCAGGTTCTCTATGCCACCAGCCAGCAGCTGGTGAGCTAGGAGCCCCCTCCTCTCACCCTCAACCCCAGCCACGTTGTGACCAGGGATGGTGGCTCCTACTACACCCTTCCCCACAGAGTTTTATCAGTATTTATTCTCATACTCTAATCTCTATTTCACTTTACAGGGAGAGATAGCCTGCACAGGACTGGTCCGATCCTTCCAGCATAGCACAAAGCTGTCTCTTTCAGCCTAAAAATACTAAAGTGCTTCAGTGGAAAAACACAAGAACTGGGCCAAACCACGAACACATGTGCCCAAACCTCTGCTTCTCCAGGACAGACTAAGGCATAACCAAAGGAGCTGCTTGTCAGACTGTAACCCAGAACGTACAACCCTCTGACTGTTGCTATAAGCAACCCCATCCCAGAGCTGCCTGGCTATCGCAGACCTGTCATTTTGCACGCAGGCTTCTCCTTAGAGCCTGCCATTAAACCTGCACATTTTTTCCACAGTGATTTACTTTCTCCGATGCTCAGCTCCTCCAGTTTCTCCGTGGTCTCAGAACTTGTGAAGTCAGCAGGGGTTGTCAGGCAGCTCTGGTAACAGGGGCATTAGCTGGACGGAAAAGCCAAGCTGTGGGCGATGGACTGGTGTTGGCCATCTCCCAAGTCAGCTAAGCAGCAGCATTGTGCAGTCATCTTAAAATCACCACCTCGCCATTGCACAATGCATGTTGGAGCATCATGTAAATTTTAGGCTGGAAGGGTCTCAGGAGGTCTATGGTCCAACATTGGCTCTATGCAGGGTTGGCAGCAAAGCTACAGCAGGTAGCTCAGAGCCCTGTCCTGTTGGGTTTGGAAAGTCCCCAAGGATGGAGGTGTTACCACCTCACTGTCCCAGAGCCACACCACAGCTGTACCACTCTTGCACAGAATGATTTTCTCTTATGCCCAGCAAGCATTTCCCTTGGTGCAGCTTGTCCCACTTGCCTCTTGCTCTTCCAAGTATGTCTCTGAGAAGAGTTGAGCTCTGGTTTCTTTGTTTCCCCTTGTAGGTAGCTTTCCTCTTTGCCTTGTCTTCCTAAAGCTGGTTCTCTCTGATCTCTCTCTCTCTCTCTCTCTCTCTCTCTCTTGTTCTGGGGAGCTCCAGACTGGAGCTAGTACCCGGCTGTGTCTCACAGGTACCAAGTTAAGAGGAATAATCATTTCCTTGAACCTGCCAGCTTCACGTTCTCCACTGCAGCAAGGGTACTGTTGACTCACGGGCAATCTTGTGTGATTTTTCATTCTGCTCTATTTCTGGAGCACTTCTGACGCCCTCATGTTATGTTTTCACAATGGGCTATACAGACACAAGCAGTGGGTAGCTAGTGAATAGGAGCCCAGCTTTTCACCTCCCACTTGGCCCCAGCAAGCACAAAGCGTGGCAGAGGCTTTTGCCGTGCTCATGTTTTCATGGAGAACAGCAGGAAGGCAGATGCAGGAGAATTCAGGAGTTCAGTCTGATCGTATCTGGGTACACATATTTTGGAGACACATGAGTCCATTCTTTGCTCCTTCCTGCTCCTGTCTGTCTGTCCAGGCATCCATCTCACCTGGATACGGTCAGACTGAACACCTCTCCTGAATTCTCCAGCGTTTGCCTTCCCGCTCTTCACATGTGAAGCAGGCAACCCTGCTCCCTGCCTTCACTGGAAGCCTCCTCCACCTGTTGGTGGAGGGAACGATTCATTTTCACTCCAGAATTACCTCCAGAGGGGTGGATGGCAGCCCTGGTCCCGGTGTGCCCCACTGCGTGTCTGGTGAAGTCGTGCAGAACTTACTTGACTGATGGGATGCAAGCTGGCCAGGGCTGTGCAGCGAGTGGCTGGTTGGTGACGGAGCTGGGATCAGTCGGCAGCCGGGACGGATAATGAGGAACAGATTTGCACTGGGCAGCGGTTCCCATGCTGCGTTCCAGGGCAGAGCGGCCAGGATGGGAGAGCCTTTGTGTTTCGTGCTGCACCCCCTCGGCGCGTGTCAAGCCAGCCCCTTGGCTCGCCCATGTCTCCTCGTCGTCTGCTGGCAGTGAGTGTCCCCAGGCACCCCGCAGAGCTGGGGACCCTCTCCAGCAACTGTGCCACCTACCAGGCTGCAGGACTGGCCGAGAGGCTTTCCCTGCACCCCAGCTACATAGGGGAAAAAGCTGCAGCGTGGACTGGCTGAGGACAGGCAAGATCAGTGGGATCTTTAGGTCAGCAGGAGCTGGGTGGGGTGATCCACACCCACTTTGTGGTTCAGATTTCTCTGCTTTTGCCTGGAGGAGCAAATGCAGCTGTAGGATTCTCTGCCCTGGAGGACTGTGTGGCCAGGCTGCTGCTGCTGGTGTCTCTTGCAGGACAGCCAGGATGGATGCCGACATGGCAGGGACTTTAAGAGTATCCCAGATCCTAGAGTTGTGATCTTCCCTGCAGCCAGACAGAGCTGTTCCTCACAGCCTTGGGGAAGGCAAAGATCCCTGAAGAAGCTGCCTGGACTCCTTTTGCCTCGCCTTCTCCTGGCATCCAGTGCTGCACAGTCAAGCTGCCCCGAAGGTAAGTGAAACCTGTGGTGGGGTAGTTGGAGAGGGAGGGTGCTGAGGACACTCTGGGGAGGTGGCCACCAGCCCAGTTGGTCTGGTCTACATCAGACCACAGGTTGTCCTGAGCCTGCGGGCAGCCCATGAAGAAGGGCTTGAAAAGGTTACAGGGTACTGGTAGAGACCAGACTCTGTGGAAGGTCTACTGTGTTTGTGCTTTCCTCTCTTGCAGTGATGCAAGGCAGTCCCTGCCTGTGCACAAGCTTTGCCTCCCAGAGCCCAGCTAAGCCCACGATGTTGAAGTCAGAGAGCCAGTTAAAGCTTTGCTTTGGCTCCTTGGCTGGCTGTGGGGAAACTGGCTTCTGGGCTGTGCGCGTACCTGGGACCTCGCTCTGTGTGTGTCCCCAGTGGTTTTGGGGCTCTGAGGCTCTCACAGGCAGCTGGATTAATTGTGGGCTCAGAGCTGCCCCAAGAGCCCTCCTCTAGGCATGGCTGGTGCTGGGACCGCGGGACCATCACTTACACAGGGGTCACCCCCTCCAGATTTCTCCTGGACACTTAGGGTCCTGCCTGCTTTCTCGGAAAGCCCCATCTCCCAGGGCCAGGATATCCTCTTGTCTACCACATACATGCGTATAGATACACGTATTTTCAGTAGACATCCCTACCTTCTCCTATTTATGGAGAAAACTGGCAAAGGCTTTGGAAAGATATGCCAGAAAGATAAAAAAAAAAAAAAAGAAAACCACTATGAAGGCCAAGAACTGTTATGTTTTCACATGCTGTGGTGCGGGGCTGGCTGATGGGAGCTGGCTGGTGAAGGAGCACGAGCTTGCATTTGCCGGGACTGAAGGACTGTTGAGCGAGCAAGTTAGCCAGGCTGCTGCTGGATGGTTAATTGGTGACCCCTGCTAGGCTCGCTCCGATCTTTGTTTTCTCCTGCTAGGGGACAGACAGAATTGTTAGAAATGTTTGATTTTTTTTTCCACCTTAGCAAAAATAGGTTTTGAAGCAAACAGGAAATTACAGAGACTAAAGAGTGCAATAAAGAGTGAAAAAAACCTAGCAGCTACCTCGCCATGCTTGGATTTATTTATAAATCCAGCTCCTCGTGGGGTGTCGCTCGACCAAAGGCAACCAAACTGCCCCCAAACTGCTAGAAATCGGGGGACCTGTCCCCCCCGTCCCGTCCCCCTCCCCGGGCCCTGGGGAGCCAAAGGCCCGTTGCCTCAGGGGGCAGGGGTGTGAGGGGAGCATCCTCCCTCCGATGAGGGTCACGCACCGAGGGTATGCGGGGCGGAAAAGGGGCCGGCGCTGCCTGTGCCCCTGTGGGGCGGGAGCCCGGCCGTGCTGGATGAGCGCCCCGCAGGGAGCTCGTTACCCGCGGTCGGGCCTGGCCGGGCCCCGCCAGNGGGGGGGGAGGCGCCGGGAGGCGGCACCCGCGCTGCCCGGCGCGGCCCGCAGGTGTCGCCCCGCGCCGAGGCCTCGGTCCGCCGCTCCCGCCGTCAAGATGGCGGCCGCGGTCCTCCGCAGGGGCCGGCAGCGGCGTGGGAGGCCCCTACGAGGGAGCCGGTGCGGCTCAGCTGAGGGACGAAAGGCGAAAGCCAAAGGCCCCGCGTTTCTACGAGGGAGTACTCTTTAGGGGGAAAAAAAATTATACATGCATGTGGTAGTTTCAGGTGTCTTTCGGTAGCCGTGTGCGGGGCGAGCTGCGCCCCTCGGCTTCCCACCGCCCTCCTGATGGTTGTGAGGTGCAGGCAGCTGTCTGCCCCTGCCTGTTGGAAGACCCCGCTGCGCAAAATGCGGGTGGCCAGTGCTCTCGGTGAGGCTCCAGTTCACGCTCTTCCTCAGATGCCTTCGTCTCACCCAGCAGCAAACGCGGGCAGGGGCTGCCTTGTCAGGGGCAAAGTATGACCCAAAAACAAAGCCTTTTTTTAAAGGGGGGGGGGAACTGAAGAAAGAAGCAGCAAAGAACACACATTTGGACCTGTATGGACTCAGTAGGGGTGAGGAAGTTGCTGCCTGAACTCAGAGGGCCAAGGACTACTGGCTCCAGCTGGGCTGCTGAACTCCCCGTACTTCCAGGAATAATATCTGGAGTAGGGTACCTCGAGAGGATATTCCAGGGATAGCCAGAATATCAACCCCACAGCTCTTGCTTGACCCGCTCATCCCACTTACTGCTGAGCTCCTCTGGAGGCACGTGGCCCCAGCCTAACAACGGGTCCTATATGAATGCTAGAGGGGTCTAAGCCTCCTGGTTCCTTCCCCTGGTTGCTCCATAGCCGGCCTTACCCTGCCTTGAACTGGGAGCATAGATCCCTCTGTAAGGAGGAAGAGAATGGCAGCAGTGATGGAAGAAGGGTGAGTGAGAAGAAAGCAGGAGAGACTGATGATAGGAGGCACCAGCCCTCTGCCCTTGCCTGTCTGAAGAGGAAGCTGCTCATCTCCTTTAGGAGACACATTGTTATTGCTGCTGATGGGATTAAATCACTCTATTTCCTGCTGGTGCTCTCCAGCCCCTGGTGCCACGGGGAGGAGGTGCCCACCCAGCTGGCACCATGCTCACAGCATGCCTGTCATGTATTCCCGCCCGGTGCAGGGTCTTCTCCCTCCAATCCACACTGGGAACAAAGGGTCCCTGGCGTAGGACCGGTGATCCACATCCTACCACCTCCTCCAGGAACCTGCTGTGCCCCACATCCCACCCGCTCTGTGTTTCTGCCTGGCATCCTTGCTGTAGGCATTCCCTGAGGTTCACTCTAATTGCCAGCTACAGATGTCCCATGGCAGACTGCTCCTATTCCTGTCAAACCAGCCCTTCCCAGTGGCATCTGAGGAGCCTTCCCATCACCTCCTCTGCTCTGGATCTGCAGTCAGCAGAGTTGGCTCCAGTCTCCCCTGGGGAAAAGACTCTGACCCTAAACTGCTGTTTGCCTGCTGCAGAGTGAGTCGAACCTCAGCCTGGAGCCTTGCAGAGCTGCTCTGTTGAGACTGAGATGGAGGGACCAGATCTTTCCTCTTCACTACCACCTGGGCAAGGCTGGAGGGGAACAAAGCCCATGCCTGCACCAGGGGAGACAGTTGCTCAGCTCTGAGCAGGTTGCCATTCATTCCCCTGCTGGAAATACCAGCAGGATTAAAAGTACTTTGAGAAGCACCTGGAGGACCCACAGTGGGACTGCCCAAGTTCAGTGGGCAACATAGCCCAGCTGCTACAGGCAACATGAGACCTGGTCCCAGGGAACGCCCATGTGCCTGTATAAAGCAGTGTGATTGCATGCCCACAGCTGGAGCGGTACCTTGGGGTTATTGCTCTGCCCCAGTGAGTGCTGAGCTAACCCATCTGCTTCTCTGCCTGCCTGATCTGGAGGAGCAAAGTGCAGGCAGGTGAGAACTTTCCTTCTCTCTGGAGAGATTCTGCCATGGGAGAATGGTTTGCAGGATCTGCTGGGATCTGCTGGGTGCAGGCTCTGCAAGTGTTGGCTGTAAGTGTGGGGTTTGTGAGGGGCTGGGGGGGATGGATGGGGGCTTGGCAGAGTGTCCACCCAGGGGGAATAGCAGTCCTGGGGGGTCAGAGCTCCTGTAGCAAAGTGAAGGAGGTGCTGTTGTCGCTGGCTGCCACCCCAGGTAGGACCTGGGTGCTCACTCTGGCTTTGCAAACTGTGGGGCAGAGACTGCAGCCAGTGGTCGGGGGGTTGGGGTGGTCCCCACTCCCCTGAAGCTGGGTGGTTAGAGCTGTCAGCCCTCCCTCCTGGCAGGGCATAGTTGGATTTAGGTTGCTTTTGGGAAGAGAAGGGATGGGTCTCCAGCTCAGAAGTATGTCCCAGCCCTTGTCTGGTGATGGTTGGTGCTTAGTACCTGCTTGGGGTGTCTACTAGAGGGCTGAATCTGCTTCTCTTGGTGTAGGCTGGGCAGTTATTTTGTGGGTGCTGGCTGTTCAGTTGTGAGTTGGGCACACAGCAGGGACACAAGTGGGGTGCAGAGACATGGAGGTGGGGGTGTCTGTCTGTCCTTGCAACATTTGCTTTGTCAAGCAGACCTAGAAAGAGGAGCTGGCCTTGGCAGCTGCAACTGACAGCATTTGCGGTAGCTGTGAGACCCTGTGTTCCATGTCTCCTGTGTCTGTGGGAGAGGGGCTGGGGCAGGAAGGGTGTAGGTGCCTACTGGCATGTCTAGCTAGGAGGTGAGCGTGCTGTCTCAGAGAGTACAGTAAACATGTGCTGTGGGGACTAAATAGCAGGCAACATCACTGCCAGCAGGGAAGGTAAACAGATGACTTTCTTATGCCATTAAATATGTGGGATCTGGAGAGAGGTGAGTCAGTTTTAGGCTGCTCTTCAGAGAAAGCCAATCTGTTCTTCTATTCAGAGATGGTGGAGAGTTTTGAAGCAGCAGTACTGAAACCACAGCTGGATTTCTAAGCCAAGAGCACTTTGTCCTCAGGAAGGGCAGGCAGTCCCTAAACTCCAGGGAGACAAACAAGCAGCTCCTCTTAAAGGACTTAAGCTCTCTTAACCTGGTCCTCATCCACGGAGGTGTGCTCCTGCGTGGCTCTGCATCCTGCAGGTCTCTGTTCCAGGCTCTCGGGGGGTTTGGGGTCTTCTCTCCAGGGTGGTCATGTCCTGCCAACCAGTGCACCTTCCTAGGGTTCAGAGCACCAGGATGCTGACACCCAGCACCCAAACAGGGGAGCCCACCCCAGTGGGGAAACATCTTGGTGTGCGTGCACCGTAGAGAAAACCTGCCTGTTGGGAAGACGCCCAATCAGGGCAGGAGGCCTGGTTTCCATCCAAGCCCTGCTCCTACCGATGCTGGCTGTGTTCATGAGTTTCATGTAAGGAGAAGTCTCTGGAGGATGCTGTTGTAGAGGCGTTAACCCAAGAGCGGTGTGCAGCATGGCCACTTTGCGAGGCCTGGGGGCCACCCGTGACCTCCAACAAGAACTGCCCAAAGTTAAAGAAGGCTGACACTGCTCAGCCTGAGACAGGTGTCTTGGGCATAACCAGAAGCAGCACTTTGTCCTCTGGACTCTGGCAGCGATTGATGCTAGTGCTGGGCTGTTGCTGAGCCGAGACCCTGAGCACTCGGGGACACCTGGAGCAGTCATTAGACTAGCAAGTGCTCTGCATGTATTGAGTCCAACTGGCTTGTCTGGGGAAGACATTGTGTGTCATCAAGGTTTGCCTTCCTATCTGTGCAGAGATGCTATAAGGCTGGTATTTCCCTACTTGGATTGCTTCCCTGTGGGACTGCGTACTATGAGCTTACACGTGTGCTGTAGCAGGCCTGATATGCGATTCTTTTATTTCCCCCCACCCTGTAGCACATGTGGGTATTTGAGATCTCTAAGTGGGACCTTCCTGACTTCTGTACCTATAAAAATATCTCCTGTAAAGCCTCCTGATGGTTAACGGCTCGACAGGTTTGCACATGGCACTGAACAACATCCTAAAGTGTAGCTGGAGACCTAGTAACTGAGTTGTTCCTGTTCTTTCAGATGGTAAGCGTGACCAGCTGTTGTTATGTAGTCTCTCCTCCAGTCCTTCTGGGAAATCACACCACAATTGTATTTCTGGCTTAAGAAATTTTTTCCCTAATCAGACTGGGCCTCACAAAGAGGTTGCCACTTAGTGGTAATTACTTGCTTTAGAAGCTGAATGTCTCCTGAGGATTGTAAATAGGGGATTATCAAATTAATTAGTTAAACCAAGATGTGCTTTTGTGAAGCCAAGGCCTGCTTTACTTGTGATCTGAAATAAAGGTTTAAATATTATTAAACTGCATACAACCTGCTCTTGTCTTCCTAATGGGGAGAGAACTAGTTCTTTCCTGAGACATTGTTATTGGTACAAACGGCTGCTTGCAGCTCTACTTGCTGCAGCATTTGTTGCTTTTCTTTGACAAAATCTGTTTCAAGCAAACATCTACCACTGGTCATAAGGCACCTGTTTGTGCTGAGTGGGCTCTAACACTGCTTCTTGGTGGATTCCCATGTTTTTATAGGCTGCCAAGTGGAAGGGGAATGGGGTTCACAGTGGGTAGCTTGGTGGGATTGTAATGTACCTTTCTTCAACCTGTACTTTCAGGGCGCAGCTTAATCAATGGGACATCTGCATAGCCATGTGTGGACATGGGAGCTGGCAGAGAGCCCCAGTCCAGTCATGAGGAGATGCCTGGAAGTAGATTCAGAGGCATCCACTGATCAGTGGGTTAGCAGGGAACGTAGGTCCTGGAGTACTATTCTGCCACAGCCTGCTCCTGGGCTCTCCTTTCCCTCAGAAGTCCCTATGGACATAGGAGGTTCCCTATGCTGTGCTGAGGACTACACAAGTGATCACGCTAAGCTAAGATGGAGTGCGTGGGTGTGTTTTCCTAAGAGGTGTTGGCTGCTGCAGTGCAATCATCTAGCTAGCATGCATATTGCACAACTTCCCCTAGGTCAGAAGATGTCCTTATCTGGCATCTAAAACATCTGTCCTGTGTTTCTTCCAGCACAGCTGAGTCCTATTTGTAAAAGCATTGAGCTTTCCCCGATTTGCACAACTGAAAATAAGCAGAACTGTGCTAGCTTTGAGTCAAAGGCAGAGGTCCTTTTTCTGCCTCCTACCTCTGCCTGTGCTCTCTCCCAGCTCTTATGGGGCTCTAGGTTGTGGTACTGCTTCAGCAGGCACTTGAAACCAAGTGCAGCTGGTACTGCAGCTCCAGAAACCAGATTGAACAAAGGGCAAGGGGGTGGGGGGAAGAGATGTGGGTCTGAAGTTATGACCCCTGAAGTTTCAGAAGAGTTTGTGTACTGACCCCTCTCCTACCTTCTCCTCTTTCAACTCTGGGGAGGTCCTACAGCCTTCAAAGTATGGCTTCCTATCCTTCCTCATGTCAGTGTTTGCTGCCTTTTGCCATATTTCACCTCTGGGACAGATTGTGCTTAGCAGTGCTTGGCTGCCTCCGCAGCCAGGTACCAAAGCGGTTCCCTTGGGGTAAAATTGCCCATTGGTCCATGCAAAGGACCTGGGTCTGCTGGATGGAAGCTGGAGCACACAGATATCTGCTGGCAGAGCTGGATGACAGCAGCCTTTTGCAGTAGCTTCAGCAATTAAACCAATCCAGAGGAAAGCACAGGCCTCGTGCAAGAGTGAGGAGCTGTTCCTGTGAGAAGACAGTGAGAGATTGTGTCAGGGAACAAGCATGGCATTGTTGTCAGCCTCAGCCAAGAGGGGCTTTTTAACACCCACTGAAGTGCTGGCTACAGCTGTCTCCCATGTGCTTGTGTGGGAAATGGATCTACAATGAAGGAGAGGAGGGAAAGACCACTTTGCAATTTAAAAAAAAAAAAAAAGGCAAGCTATATTAGGATCTAGCCATGGGTAAACAACAGTGTGTTATTCCCCTTAGTGCAGTGCCATGGCACAGGAAATCACATCATTGCCTGTGACTGCGATGGGGTTGAGCTGAACTTGGGCCTTCAGCCTGGAAATCCTTGGTGGAGGAAGGCACTCCTGAGCTTCGAGTGCAGTGTAGAAAAGGGAGGAGGCACGAGGTTGGGCTCTAAGCTGCTCTTGTGTTAGACAACCCATTCACCCTCTGCTTCGATAAATAAATACCTACAGCCATTGACTTTTCTGTATTGTGTTGGTTTGGGAACTTGCAGAGAGCTTTTGGTTGTCAAGTCCACAACTGAGCTGGCCACTGCACTGCAAAAATTATGTGCTAATGGTTATATAGTTTGAGTATATGAGTGTTGGCTGTATGGTCTGGGGAGCACCTGGCTCTGTCCCTGGTCACAGAGGTGGAAAATGGGATAGGAACCAGATCTGGGCTGTGTGTGCTTACATGGTGCCCTCCCCATCTGTGTTTATGGGGATGCTGCAAACTCCTACACCCAGCCCCTGAAAGTGCCACTTTTCTCTTTCTGGCCCTCAAAGAGCTGGAATTAGGTGGCTTGGCAGCGTCTTATCCTGCTGCAAAGTCAGAGCTAAAGGAGAAGGCAACCTTGTGCTCCCAGGCCTGTGCAAGCCACCTGAAGGGGTGAGGAAAGATGAAAGCTGCTCTCACCCTGGAGCTTCTGCCAGAGGTCTGGCTGAAGGAGACCTGACTCGTTCAGTAACAGTGGGGAGCAGGTTCTCTGCTCCATCCCCATGGGCTCTTGGCTTGCCCCAGCCCTACCTGGGTCTGCATTGCCCTTTGTGCTTGGGGAGCACATGTTTCTGTTTCAAAAGGTGAGGTAGCTCCTGGCTTGTGCAGGAGCCTGTGGGGTTGCTGCGGGGCAGCAGGCTTTCCAACAGGCTTTATGCAACTGTTTGGGGCTTTGGCCCACTGCTGGAGTAGCCCTGAAGAGCTTAGCCTTGGTACCCAGGCTGCTGGCAGCCAGCCTGCCTAGAGGCTGCCGATCTCTGCTCAGAGGCTGGTCCCCCTGCAGACCCTGGGGTATTTGCAGAGACTTTTTCGCTGGATAAACATAGTCATGCACAAGGAGTTGGGTTAGCCCTGGGCAGCTGTGGCCTCCTGGAAGGAAACCTGCATGTATTGCTGCAGTTGAAGAAACAGCAAGGAGATTTCCATAAAACATCTGGGCATGAGAGGCATGGTGGATCTTTTCTACCTCCTTTCACTCTGTGGCGGGGGCCATGCCTCCAACAGAAATAGCTCAGCACCTCTCATAGCACGAGGTTTGTCACAGCCAGCTCTGTGCCATGTGTGCGCTGGAGAGACATTGCTTTCTGTGCTCCCTTTCTCAGAGGGGGACAGTCCGTAGGGAGACTCCCAGCACCCACGGGAGGATGTTGCAAAGATGTGGCCATGTTTGTGGGCTGGGAGATGTGTTTGGGGAACAGATAAAGGGCAAAGATACTTTAAAAATGTAGCCTTGTGTGGATGGTGAAATCTGGTCAGAGGCTCTGCTGGGGAAGCAGGCCAGGTTCCTCATCCTCCTGCTGTGAATATGAGGGGTAAAGGAAGGCTCTTCTGCATCCACAGACAAGACCACAAATTTCTTTAGTTATTGTGGATGACAGCAACTAGGTGGTGCCTGTGGCTGGGTTGTTAACATCATTTGCATTGGCAGGGATGCTTTCTTTCACCCAGCTTGGGATTATCAACTGATCTCACCTGACATGGGTTGGAGGTCCTCACTGCTATGGTGCGCTGCAGGCAGTGCCCTGCTGCTGTAGGGAGAAGGTGACTAGCTGTTAGAGACTTGGGGGGGGCTCTGTAAACAAGGGATGTTTGAAAGACAAGCACTGAACAGTGAGGCAGCTGCTCAGCTCTGGTCCACTGTCAGTGTTGCATCCCCTTTTAGGAGGACATCTCTTTCTGCTTAAGGAAAGAAAACTGCAACCCTGCAGGGACTGTCATCCATCCTTGCTGCCCATATGAAATGCAGCAGCACATCAAGCAGCTGGTGTATTGAATGGTTGGCTTTGGGACTGCTTGAACCCTTGTTTGTTTGTTACGTCCGAAAACATGCCATGAGGCCATCATGTGCGATGGGGTTTAGGGCCAACTGTTGGCAGTTCTCCCTGGGAGAGGAGTATCTGAAGGTGTTCTTGAGCTGATCCAGCCTGTGTGGGCTCTGCTGCCAGCCCTGTGGAGCAGGGCTTGGGAAGGCTGCGGGGTCTTGCCCCTTGAGCCAAGGCAGTGGAAGTGTTTGGTAGCCATTGCTGCAGCTTCAGCAGGCAAGTACCCTGTGCTCCTCTACTGAGCTTGTCCATGCAGGGGACATTTTCCCTCCTGCTGTAGGTCCTTGTGTCTTGCCTGAGTCACCCTTCCTCTTGGGATGGATTGGTTTGTGTGGCCTCTCCCAGAAGCAGGGACAGCCAGGTACCAGCACTGTGGCCTTCCTGATGGAGGGTCAGTCCCCACCAAGGCTGCCAAGACCACGCGCTGCTAGGCCAAGGCTGGGGAGGCAGCTCCTGGTCCCAATCCCTGCTGCCGGGCCCTGCACCTCAGGTCCAGGGCTCTGAGGCTTCGCCTATGTGTCATTTCCCGCCGCGCTTCCCGTTACACAAAGCCTTTGTGTGTCAGCAGATCCTGGGAGGCCCTGCGGCACCTGCCTCTCCCCTCCCTCTCTGCCTCTGTGGCTCTGCCCTTTCCCGTTGTCTCTTCTGTAGGCTGCTGCCTGCCTGTTCGGTGACCTTCCCCACTGCTCGGGCAGTATTTTGGCCCCTGGCCATCTTAAACAATTAATGGAGGGGTGGAGAAATTTGCCATGTTAAATTACTTCCTCCTTTGGGAGGGGGTGAGGTCTCCACATCTCTCGCCTGATAGCAATGCAGTTTGTTGCTGTTGCCTGAAGCGGTCACTGCCTCTCTGTTTTCCTTCTAGAAGTTAGAAAAACAGTATTTTGGAGCACTCTTTTTGTACTTCTCAGCATTTTGCTTAACCTGCAGCACTGCCTCAGGATCTCGTGGAGTGGAGAAACTTCTCTGGACTTAGAGAAAAGGAAGCCAAGAGGAGGTGGGGGGAGGATTTTGCTGGAAACCTCTTTGGGAAGCTGGAGATCTTCTCGGGATGCCTGCCGTGAGCTTGTTCTCCTCTAGCAGCTATTCAGATCTTCCCGGGCAAAGGCAGCTCCCTGCCACGAAGCATCTGCATTAAGCAGGTCTGTGCGGAGGGCCAGGCGTGCTTTGAGGGACGCAGATAGCAGCGATGCCGTAACAAGCAGCCTGTGAGTGTTGCTGGCTCTGCCTGTGTCTGTAAGGTCCCTGCAGGGCTGGGGAACGCAGCACCCTGCACTCGCTATGCCCCTCCGCTGTCTAGCACTGGAGTTGGCTGTCAGAGAAACCTTCAAGGTCCCCTGCTTAGCCCCGGTAGTGTCATGAGTTAGATTAGTTGGAGCTGTGCTGGGGGCGGTGAGGGCTTGGATTACAGTCCAGAACTCAAAGTGCTTTGGTGGTTCACGTCGGAGGGGAGAGGAGACGCCCTGTCGCACACATGGAGGAAAAAGAGAAAAAACACTGCCT
This sequence comes from Pandion haliaetus, assembly GCA_013401275.1. NCBI lineage: Eukaryota > Metazoa > Chordata > Aves > Accipitriformes > Pandionidae > Pandion > Pandion haliaetus. The sequence goes on along the minus strand of VYZV01026715.1, from coordinate 161,631 downwards.
TTGGAAGTGAGGGGGAATAAAGGAGGCCGGCAACATGGTAAGGAAATCTCTGTGAAGGGCTCTCGCCCTGGGCACGAGCAGGGCTGCGCGGGATGGAGCTGCTATCAGGGCAGCCTGCCTGGAGCCAGTGCACGGCGCTAATGCTGGGACTGGGAAACAGCTCTTCTGGTACTTCCCGTTGCTCAGATGGCACGCTGTACTCTGGAGTGCCAGCCCCGGACGGTGGCTGCAGGGACACGGGGCTCTTGTTGGTACTGACCCCCCGTGGGGTGCCTATTGGGGTACAGCCCGGGAGCAAGGAGCTGGGATGGGGCAAGTCAGGCAGGGCCCTGTCTTTTGGGCTGCCTGGATGCTGGGCTTTCCTCCTGCCCTCGCTCTTTGCCAGTCCTACTCTGGGGCTGTGGGCACTGCCCCCTTGCAGAGCCCGGGGAAGGGGAGAGCATTGGATTCTTTTCTTCTGCCCAGGGTGGGCATCCAGGGGTTCTGAGAAACCCCTGAAGCTGGTCAGGGATCCTTCCCTCTCAGTGTCAATTTCTGCATGTGCAGATCCTTGTTTGGGGAGGGGAGAGATGGGAGCAGAGCACCCAGTCTCCCTGGGAGTGGCTGCAGGGTAGTCCCCTGCCCAGCCACACTGGCTCTGCCCTGCAAACAGAGGCGCCCAGCCCTGGGATGGCAGAGGTTGGAGGGATTGCTAGCCCTGTGGCACCCAGCAAGCACCAGTCTGGCTTCCGATGGCCCAGTTCCTGGGCTCAGGCTGGGACCTGTGTGCCCAGCAGCCCTAAATCTCCTGGACGTGTCCTGCTGTGTCATGGGCTGCTTCTCCACGGCAGAGGGAACAAAGTCTGTGAGAGGGACAAGCAGCTTGCATTGCTGCTGTGCGTGGCAGTGACTTGATTTTTCTTAAAACTTCAGCTTCTGGGCTTGGAGAAGCTTGGCTTTCATTGAAGGATGACTTGCCCAACTTCCGGCTTCTGCAACCTGAGCTAAGCTCATGGACCCATGTCTCTTCCCTTTGCCACACTCCAGCTCCTCTGCTAAGGACCTCTTGGCTCTCTGTACCCTCACGTAGCTACGTCAGAGCTGTGGTGTGCTCTCCTCTCCTATCCTGCTGTGGAGGCCTGTAGTCATCTCGCTTCTTCCACTTCTCCCCCCCCCAGGCAGGAGACCTCTTTCCCCTCACCCCATGCCTAGTATCTTCCCAGCAATTTCTGGTCTATGCTGGTTATTGTATGAAGTTGAAATCAAAGGAGAGCACTGTTTGGGGCTGTGCAGGGTAGGTGCCATCCCTTGCAGCCCTATGGGCTGCATTTTGCCATAGGGGCTGGAGCAGCCCTTGTGATCTCTGCTCCAGGAGGCCTGAGGCAGAGACCAGCTGCTGCTACTGTGCTCCTGCAAACAGGAGGTGACTTTCTGATTCCCAAATGCTTCATGCCCAGTTCAGGTCCTGCACCTTGTTCTAATGTGTGATGCAAAAGCTGTCTGAAGCAGGGGCCTTTGCGTGGAGCAGTGCTCTGGCCAGTCGAGGTGCCACAGTGGGTTGTGGGCAGGCAGGGACCACACATCACTGCTGAGGAGGGATTGTGTGCCTCTCAGGTGCTGAGGTCAGGCTTGGCAGCTGCAAGGAGCAGGAACCAGAGGCCAGCTTGCCACAGACCCACCAATGGGCACTGGCCACACTGTGGACACCTGCAATCCATGGCAGGTGTCCGTTCCTAATGCCATGGTAGACAGTTCAGGAGGTGTGATCTGTGAGCAGCCAAGTTGTGACTGTAGCTCCAAGCTGTTCTGTTTGACTTGAGTTTTGGTGTCCTGGGGAATCAACCAAACCCTGCAGACAAAAGATTTGGATCTAAGTGAATGTGGGTCAGTCTGTTGGCCTGCATGAGGCTTCCTCATGGCCACTGGCACTCTACAGGACTCTGAGTCTTGGCTCCTGATGGAGGTCTGGAACTGTGCAGCTGCTGGCTGCCCTGTTCTGCACGAGGCAGGTGATTCCTCTTCAAGGGGTGTCTGTCATGTTTCAGTGTCAGGGATGACGTGGTGCGTGTATGGGTGCGTAGGGTTGTTGCAGTTGGAGGATGCCTAAAACACCAAATGTGTAAGATACCTTAGGCCAAAGTAGCCCACTTCAACTAGAACTGACTTGCAGCTGTAAAAACCCCATGGTGTGAGCAAGGCAGGAGCTTGACAGGGCTCTGTCTACTCTGCTTGTTCCATTGTGGCTTTCATAGCTGGGGATCTGCCCTCATTCCCTGGTAGGGATTTCTCCTCCATGGGAGAGGGAGCGGGCTTCACCGTGCCTGGTGCCCGCTGCTGGATGGGGCACCCAAGATGGTCAGGGCATATGGCTGGACCCCAATGAGCCTGTGTTGGGTACCCCACCACACAAACCCGATACAGCACCCTGCTTAAGGAACAGTTTCCACCCAAGCAGGTACACAACCCTGTGCTCTTGGGTGGGTTGGTTGGAGGCAAAGCAAGCAAGTAGCCCTGCTCCTCCATGGTGCGGGTGTCTAGTTCCCAGGCTCTATCCCCACATTGTGAGGGACAGCTTCCTCTTCGGGAAGTTGCTCAAGCTGCAGCAGCTGGCTAGGGAGCCCAGGGCTGCTTTTCCACCCTTGCTAGGGTGGTTGCTGCTGCTCTTCAATGGTAGTTGAGGCACCGTGAACCCAGCACATGAATTCAGCAAGGCTTCTGCAACTGTGCACTTTGGACTTGCCTGAGCTGCTCCTCTCATGTGGTGGCATGCTCCAAGTCTCCAGTCATCAGGCAGACATGTAAAGCAGAGCCTCTGTGTATCACAAGATGTGGAAATGCTGGTGTCTTCCTGCAGAGAAGTTCAGGTGGCACCTCTGTGCTGGCAGGAGACAAGATGGGTTTCAGCAGAAAACAGTCTTTCTTTTATCCTTTGGTTATGTCTTCTCCAGGGGTGGGAAGGAAATGAGTCTGGGAATCACAAAGAGCTTTAAGCATTGGGAATCTTCTTTCTTTATTTCTGTGCCAAAGCCATGAGCAAGATGCTGGAACACAGACAAAGCCCAGAGATGTAATCCTGAGCACATGGAAATGGTCTGAAAGCATCTTCTCTGGGGTAACAAGGATGACAACTTGTGCATTTTGCCCAGCTTCTTTCCAAAAACACTGGGCAGGTGAACATGCTGTTCATTGTAGCAATAAAAATAATGGGTAAATGCAGATGACAGGCCAGCTGCATCCATGTATCTCTGCTGAGCAATCACCAAATGCGTTCTAGTACCAGGTGGGAATGCAAGATGGCAAGTGTTTATGGTGAGAGGCTGCAGGTGTCCAAGGAGGACTGTATGCTCAGTGTTGGCACTTACTTTCTGAAAATCAGCATCCTGTAGCGTAACCACCTCTGGCTGTGCTGCTGGCCATCTACCTGTGTGTGCTGTCAACCCTGAGGGCATACCTGGCTAGCAGAAGAGATCATAACATGAGAGCCTTGTGAGCATCTTGCTGCTGGTCGCTTCAGAAAAGATAGCCAGCCAGCATGTCTGCTTCTAAATTCTATAGCACAGTCACAGCCGCTTAGCTCCCGGAGCCTAATCTTGTAGCTTCAGCTCAAATGTAACCCTATCTAAAACAGATATGTGCAAAACTGAACCACCCTACAGGCTGTGGGCACAGCCTAAACCTGAGTATCGGTGCTGAGTATGGATGGAAGTCAGACACAGGGGCTACAGGCCCCTTTAATACTGAAGTGCTGAAAAATCTCTGTTAAAACAGTCAAGGTGTCTTCTGCAGAAGCTATAAATAAACTCAACCTACCTGTGGGGACTCACTGTCAGAGCACCTTTTGCTCCTATTCCTGGCCCTCTACCCATGAGGGAACCCCCTGTTCCTGTCCTGCAGAGCTCAATGTAGCCAAGGTCTGAAGAAGCAAGTAGTAGCAGCAGGGTGGGATGTGTTGCTGACTGAAGAGCAATAAAAAGCAAGGATAGCCTGCTAGGATAAGCTGCCCATTTCTGGTGGTGGGATGCTCTGTGCTTTCTACACCACTCATGATACCTGGATTGCAAATCGGAGAAGTGAATGGATATGCCCTTGTTGACTCTGAAGGCTTGACCATGCTAATACTTCTCTGCCACACAGAGTGCCTCATCTCTGTTGGCTGGTCTAGCCTTTCATTAAAAAAAGAACAAAAAAATGGGGCCTTTCTTGTGGTAAGTGCTCCTGGCTGGTTTCATACGTATCCCATTTTTTGCATCACTGGACACCAAGCTGAAACTTCAAAGATCAAAGCAGCACAGAATGAATCTGAAAGTTTTTCTGTCTGCTCAAATTTACCATCCTGCCATCAGGCTGGGATGCCCAGGATGAACTCTTGCTCCAGCTGGTGCAACCAGCTATTGATTTGAATGGAATCAAATGGCTCAGCTGAGGAGAAATGGGGACCAGATGAAGACTGTTGCATGTGCTCCTCCTGGACATTGGCAGATGCGGTAGAGGGGAGCAAGCCTCCATGGGGCCTTATGGTCACCCTCAATGGGACACGATGCTGTGGCTGGATGGTGGTTTGCGTGGTGCAGAGAAGAAAAGCTGCAGGAGTTCTGGTGATCTGAGCTAGGTGTCCACCTTGAGCTTTGCAGCCTGTGTTAGGTGTGGCAGTGTTCGCAGGAGACAGAGCTGTGAGGCTTCCTGAGCAGGTTCCTTCAGAAGGATACCTTCCCTGAGGCTGCCTGTCAAATTTCAGTGGCTCCCAACAAAAACTTAGTGCTGCTGAGCCTCGAATATGGTTAAAGGATGTGGATTATTTGCTGTCTGTTATCATCTTTCTGAATATATTTACCTTTTGAACAAGGTCCTTCTCATATGCTCAGGAGGCTGGTATGCAGACCCGTTAATGGATCAAGGGGAAAAATGCCTGTGGATGTATTCTCCTTTGTGTTTGGGCTTATAACCACCCACGTTTTGGCATACATCCCTTCTGTGCACAAAGATGTCTTTTAGAAATCGCTAGTTAAATCTCCACCCTCCTTTGATATGTATGGAAATAATGGGACACGTGAGACTGTTTTCTGTTTTAAAAAAAAAGCTATAAAGGGAGTAACTTTAAAAGCCTGTGTTTACTCCTTTCTAACTCAGGAGTTTAGTAAAAGCAATACACTGAATTTATGACTGACTTACTTAGCTTTCCAGGAGGCATGCATTTAGCACTGTATCTGAATATAGGGGAAATGTTTTCATCTGACTCTAAGTCCCAGGCTTGGCTGCTCAGGGGCAGGAGAGCTTGAGCACGCATGTTTCTGTTCCCCAGTGAGGTCAGAGAGTCTTGGAGCAAATCTGGGTCCCTCTAGCCAGGAGCACTTTTCCCTTGGTGGCACAGACCGATGCTTCTTGCAGTGACCCAGGGCTGAGCTGGCATAACCATGGCCATCTCTGGGCTGCCTGCTCTGTCCTTCTGGCTGATCCTTCCTCACAGCCTCTTCCTCAGAGGTGGCATCTGATCGCTGCTGGCAGCTGCTTTCTCATATCAAAGGTGTGCGGGGATGTGCTCCTTCAAGGAAGGTCCTTGCACACTTACTGTTTTCTCATGCAATCAGCTAGCCCCTTCTGGAATTGCAGCTTGGCTTCAGAGCAGTTTCTGTCCTCTGTTGACATAGCAGGACTTGTATTTCATGAGCACATGGTAAAACAGTGCATTTAAGGCCAACAGGAACTATGGCTCATCTGTTACGGGATACTGGGACCATAGAGTGTTACCTAGCTCCCACACTGAGGCTGGGAGGTCTTTAATGAAAACATGACCTTTTCTTAGTGGCATCCACCCTCAATTATGGAGGCTGCAAGACATGGAGAACCCACCAGTCCCCATGGGAGTCTGTCCAGCAGCTCATGCACCTTGCAGAGGAAGGGGTGAGATCTGAACATGAGCTTAGAACGTGTGCAACGCTGGCACATAAGTAATAATCTAAATGCTGATCCTGTGAAGATCGTTTCTGGCAGTCATCAGCTGTCCTGCTGAAGGATTATAATTTTCTCTTTGAGCACAGGAGGCTGCCCATCTGTTGTTAAGATGCCCCCAGATGGGTGTCTGAACACAAGGTGTTGGCTATGGCCTAATGCCTCTGATTAAAAGGTGTTAAAATGAGCTGACCTGTTTGGCTAAGAACTTACCCAGGGTATTTTATAGCGGGCTGGTGTAAACAAATCTTTCATTTGCCTTGAGCGTCCTGTTATTGGGTAGGTGTTAGGCACAAATGGTAAAGGGTACAAGATGCTACTGCTCAGGTTGGTTTGCCAGTTGGATGCCAATGCCCGAAGTTGAGAGTGGAGCAAATATTGTAACTAATAAGAAAATGAATGAGCTCAAGCAATTCTCTTGGGTAGCAGAGAGAAAGATTTTTAGTGCATTTCCTAGAAGAGCCCTGTAAAGAAAGGGAGTCTGTTGTAATGTCCCAGGACTTGTCTTGTGTAGAAGTGGCCTGGGACATTCTTGACTCTGTCTGTGACATCTAAGAGCATTTAGCAAGCCTTGTCTGAGCCTGTGGTAGGAGCATGACACTTTGAACATGGAGATCCCTGGCTGGACCACGGCATATGGTGCCACGGCCAGACTGTTGGTGCCCAAGCCAGGGCAGCCCATGCAGTCTGGTGGTGGGAGAGAAGAGGGGCACAGCTCTGTCCTGAGGGGGTCTCAGGGAGCCGTATGCAGCTAACACTGGGCAATGAAATCACAGCTGCCACATGCTTACACTTCCAGCATGAGTCTGTTGCTGGGAAGGGTGTTTTAAAAGTACCCAGAGCTTTGCATCACACTGAGTACAGCTTTGTTAATTAATTGCATGGTTAGATCTATGCCAATGATATTTTTAAAAAAGTCTGTGCATAGACAGTTATTTCAGATTAAGGACTTAATCCTTTGATTAAAATAAACCAAAATAAGCTGGTCTCCAGCTGTAGGATGGTGTTTTATACACAGCTCTTCTCATCCACTTGCAGGCCCTCGTTTCAGCTGGAAGATGTCTGTTTAAGGACAGGGCTTTGGTCTGTTCTCTCACATGCCCTCTAAACACCAATATCATCTGCCTGATCTATTGCTAATAGAAAGTAACAGGCCTTTGGGAACAGGGGCTCATTCCTTGCTCTGGATGAGACCTACCTTCTGCTCAGTTTATCGAGAGCTCAGTTATGAGCGGGACATGTCCCTGCAAGGAAAGGCTTAGCTCCATTTCCCAGTTCTGCTCCTCTCTAGCTATAAAATTACTTTCCTGGATTGTGGGTGAGTGTTTCATCCCCAGTTTGGCCTCTCTAACCTGTTCAGCAGTTGTCAGCAGTTTTTCTGATGTGTTGGGTATTGCACAGACAAAGGAGAAAGGCACAGGCCCTGCTCCAGAGAAGCTGGAGTATGAAAACATAAAGGGAAGAGTAGAGAGGAGTAACGTGAATAGAGAGCTCTGGTGGGAAGAGGTGCTGGACTGCTGTGTCCGAATGCACATGATGCCATTTCCTTCGGGGAGCAGTGTTTGGTCAGGCTGGCTCCTCAGCCAGGTCAGGCGATGGTCGAAAAGCAGAGAGCTTGCTGTGCAAGCTGCTGCATGCATCTAGCTTCCCTTGGGGGCATGTATAAGTGGAGGTCTGGGGAAGGCTCTGCTTCTCCAGGTACACGGGCTTTGCTCTCTGAAGGGCTGCACCAGGATACGTCTTTGGCAAGGATGAATATTGGGCTTAGGGTATGCGAAGAGCAGGTTTGCTTCTTGTGTTGCTGTGACAGACCTGTATAACATCCTGCCAAGCTGCAGGGGTCTCGGGCAGGGGAGCAGGCTCAGGTGACTGTCGCTGGTCCTGTTGCCATATGCCAGCATCCGCGTTTGGCCACTTGAAGCGTGGTACAGAGCCACGGATGTGGCTGCCTGTACCAGGTTGCCTCTGCCCTCTACTCCTGCCTGCATTTTGCCCCGGCATGAGGACAGCATTGGTATAGCTGTGCACTAGCTCCAAAGCTCTAGGCTCACAGGAGGTCATGCTTTGCTTTCAGAGCAATCTGGGATGTCTCCCTTGAGTGAAAACAAACCAGTCCTGGGCTGGCGGGGTGATTGCTCAGCTTTGGGCCTGCCTTTCACCAGCTGAACACGCCCAGGCCTACAGCATGCGCAGAAGTGGGACCTCAGAGCTGAAAAGCAAATACATCATTTTTCCTTTTGTTTAATTAAATGAGAGATCATGAGTTAATCGCTTCCAAGCGCTTGTTTTCCTGCAGTGCCTGGAATGATAATCCCGCACACTGCCCAGTAGGAGCTGCTTTGGCTGCCACAGCCACATCAACCCGGAGAAGGGCCGGGGAACAGAGGGAGGCATCTGGAAATGATTCTCTGAGCTGTGTCTGTGGAGCACCACTCCCTGCAAGGCTGTAGGAGCTGGTTCATCCACAGGCTGTGGAGCTATCCTGCCTGCCCCAGGAGCAGGGGAGCTGAGCCGGGCTACAGCCGTACCCCGCACAAGGGATCCCATGGTGGCATGCACAAGGCAGCTCGCTTTTGGAGGTACAGCCCATGAGTGAAGCTGGCCTGGGTGAGACTGCAAACATTTTCCTCCCAAGTGGAACTGGGTGCTGTGCTTTTCTCCCTGAAGAACCTAAAACAATAGCCCAAAGAGCAGGTAGAGCCATTCCTGGTTATCTCACAGGAAGGTGGTGTAATTACAGCAGTGGAAATACCTACCTCTGTAGCTGCACCACTTAATAGTACATTATTTTAGCAAAAATATCCAGAGGCAGGCAGGCAGGGTGCCGAAGGCAAGCGCCCTCCTCCCAGCCTCCCCCTGAGCCTCGGAGCGTAGAGCAGAGGGGGGAGCTGGCACTTGCTCTGGGAAGATTTTTCTCTCTTGAACTCATTGCCGCTGTGATTAGAGCGGCTCAGGAAATGGGACTGGGAGGGTTCTCCTCCCTGCAGAAATGGAGTGGGAAATCTCAAATTTTGTCAGAAAAACAAGCTTTGTTTTTAGCCAAAGACCTTTTTGAATGGAGAAACATCTTGTTTTTAAAGGCAAAGCGGCCTGGCTTTCAGCTTTGTGTCAGAAAGTGGAAAGGCTTTGTGGAAAGCCCAGAGGTCTGTTTTTACTGGAAATGAGGTTTCTCACATCAACTGAGAGCTGAGCAGCCCCAGCCAAGCAGCACAGCACAGCAGCCTTTGCTGGCGGAGGGACCAGCTAACCCAGCCTTACTTAGTGCCTGCTGTGTGCTCCTTTTCCCCCAGTCCCAAAGCTGGCTGGGGGCCACGGGCAGGGCCTGCGCTGCGATGCTTGGAGCTCTGTCTCTTCCCAGTTTCACTGTTATTTGTACTTTCCAGTTCTGGGGTGTGGGAGGGTTGGGTCGTCTCTTCCTCTCACCTTTGCAGACTCTGGTCTCCTCTGTCCTGCCTTCACACTGTCCATTGGTACCTGGGCAAGAGGGAAGAAAGTGGGTGCGTGCAGGACGTGGCCAGGCTCCGAGTAGCTGGCAGAAGGAGGGCGAAGTTGCGGGAGCTCCTGGCAAGGCCTCCCTGCTGAGCAGGAGCCGAGACGCTCGGTGAGTCAGAGCTGGGCGTACCACGGGCACTGCTCGCTGTGCTCGCAGCCTCTCTGGGCTCTGCTCCACTGCCCAGCTATGCTCCTCGCTCTGCCAAGCCACGGCAAGCACTGGATTTAACTGGGGCACATTGGGCTATGTAGTTTCATTATTTGGCTGCTCAGACAGGGGTCTAGGTTTCTCAGAGCAGAGCTGCAGATCCTTTAGTTAAATTCCTGCTGCAAGATGAATCCTCAGCATGTTACATTGGCCAGTCTAGCCCGCTAGAAAGGAGCATTGTCTGCCATAAGTCATGGATTAGTCAAACAGTTAGGCTGATCTCACCATGCTGATGTTTTTTAGTCTTCAGACAGTATCTGGGCTGTCAGCAAGGAAGATGTGTGCCTCTTCATGTCCTCCTTGATGAAGGCTCAGTGTTCTGTAGACAAAATTCTTAAGCAAGACACTGACTTCTTAGCAAGGTGCTTGGGTGAGTTGTAGGGAAAATGCTGCCAAGGCTTTGTGGGCCCAGGTGGGTCCAGCAGCATTGCAGCCCTTCCCTGCACCAACTTGCATTGTCCTGAGCCACTTGGGCTGCTGGGAGAGTGCAGGTATTCTGATGCTGCGCAAGGTATGTAGCCCTGGGGATCTTCTCTCTGCTTCTTGGGCAGGCTGACTCCTTTTTCTCCAAACACGTAGGAGGCTCTGCAGAGTTCAGACTTAATTGGTGAGCAGCAGGTCCCAAAGAGGAAGAAGCTGACTCCTGAGTCAGAAATGTAGCATGGTAGGAGTTCCCAGTGGCTGGAGCTGCTATGTAGCTCTCTCTGTGCCCACAAAGGTAGGCTGAAAATTCAATCGGTGCACCTAGAAAAGCCCAAGAAGCTCCTGGTTACTCAAGATGCCTCGACAGGCTCCTCTTCCATCCTGCAGCAGCTGCTTGCACCAGGAGAGGTAGACGTGTCCCCTAAGCAGGGTTGTAACTGATCCTGGGCTCCTCTTCCTGCTGCCTGCTTGTTAGTCCTGGCCTGGGGCTTGTGCCCAGGCACCTGTAACCTCATCTCTCCCTGAGTCCTGGTTCTTGCTGCAGTTTGTGATGGGGAGAGAGGCTCTTAGGGCTGAGCAGCAGAGCTTTGCCACAGCAGTCTTTATCCCTTTATTCATTTCACAGCATCTGTGGCTCCCGTTATATCGGTGAGGGGGCACCCCACTCATTTCTGCTCCCATTCCGACCCAAGCTCTCTGCCAGTTGTGAAACCCTCCTGGGCTCTCCTGTCTCCCCAGCCCTCCCCGGTGGGACCATACTGGGTTGTTCCCATCACACTGCTCTGCCCACAGAGTCCAGCCTGTCCCTGCATGTCTCTTTCCTCTTCCCTCGCTGTGCTCCAGCCCCTACACCGGCAGCTGGCTCCCAGCTGAGGAGCAGTGAAAGCCGGTATGGCCGGACGTGACCTTAACCTGGGCTTTATTTAGTGCCTTGATTTATAGAGGAGTTATTTTAAAAGCATGTTTTTCTTTTGGGAGGTGTGGTGAGCGTGTTGCGGAGTGGTGGCAGGGAGCTGGAGTTCATAGGTCCTCCCGTGCTATTGACAAAGAAGCATTTGAGTCCCAAGACACATTTTGCTTGGGGAGATGCTCTCTGGCTTGGTTGGAAAGCACTCCTGTTTGCCTTTGTGCTGGGTGGCTGAAAAGGAGCAAGTGTCCAGGACCTTTCCCATGAGGGGGATGTGGCAATACTGTTGGAGGCAGGGAAGCCTGAAACGTGCAGCCCCTGGAGGAGGCTGCTTTCTACAGGAGGCTCCTGTGCTGGGCTCTGCCAGCTCTCGGGGGCTGCTGAGGGCTGGCTGCTGACGTGGAAGCCTGCCAGGGCAGGAGTGCCCTCTCCTTGGATTCTTGCTGGGTTTAGTTTGTTCTCCTCTCCAGGCGCTGTCCCCTCATCCTGGGTCGCAGAGGTTTCTCCTCATGCCTGCTGGGGGTTCCATTGCCTGCTTGAGATAAGGGATGTGCTTTATAGGTAGGATGGGCTCTAGACTTCAGGTTTACCAGCCTCTGGAGCACATGACGCTACCCCCTTCTCTTGCTGTCTTGAGCTGGTTCATACGAGTTCCCTGTGCCTCTAAACCATGGCTCTTCCACATGTGTGGCAGCAGGCACTGCCTGCAGGCTAGATGTGTGAGGCTGTCCGTCTGTGCTCCAGTGTTAAACAGGACCATGCAGCCAGCCTCTTGCAGCCCTTGCTGAGGCCCTTTCCTCAGGCTACTCTGCAATCTGAGAAGTTAATTAGTACAAATAAGCAGACCCATCCCTAGGATTGTGAGTTGGTTTGAGTCTGTGATTGGAGGCAAATCTGCTGCTTTTGCAGGCTCCAGGCTGTGCCATGTTTCACCCTCTGTGTTTCAAGGTGATGTCTGAGGCTCTGCCATGTTTCACCCTCCACCTGTGCAGGACCCATCCCTAGGAGACCACCATGAGTGGTGGGAGCGCTGAAAAGCAGTGTTGCCTTGTGGCACCTGGAGGCTGCATCCATCCTTGCTCTGTAGGTGCCCAAGGATGCTGGTGCTACAGCCACGTGCAGCATGATGGGATGTATGAATTTGCTCCCATGTTGGGGGCTTTTTATATGGAATTAGCAGAGATATTGGTGAAAACATCTCCTGTTTATACCAAATGGTAGGGGTTGAAATCTTCTCTCTGTCCCTTCAAAGTCTGCACAGCTATCATGGCTTCATGGTGTAGTCTAGCCAGAAAGAGAGAAAGCCTCTGTGCTAAGGAGTGCACTGTTAGTGCGGAACTACAGTTAGAAATGGCTACAGGCTATGCTTATTCTGTATTTTACTAAAGGAAGGATAATATACGACTTGGTTTATTTTAACCATATAAAGGATTTTTGATTCAGTGCCAATGTTAATAATTGTCTTGTGAAGGTTTTGCGAAGGCAGCAGGAATGGTATGAGAACCTTAGAGTGATGCATTGACTTGTGCAAATATTTTTACTTCTTTGTTTTATTTGCAATAGTAAACATAACAAATTTCATTTGGGGGGGCTTGGTATCTGGAAGAATTTTGCTCAAGCAGGGTTCGGGGCCAGAAGTGGCACAGAACCAACCCCAGCTGGTTTTGACTGATATTTTGAACTTGTGGACTGTGGAGGGTCAGAGGGAAATTGTCAAACGCTACCAGCAGTAATGCTACTGTGATAGTGCCCAAGCACTTGGCTGGGCTCTCTGTGGTGGCTGGTGCCGGGTGGGAGAGCACCTGTGTGAAGGCCAGTTTTATCTGACAAGAGCACAGATGCTTGCTGGGACAGGTTGGTGTCAACAGAGGTTACTGGAGCTGCACTTGCCTTCAGCTGGCTGTGCTTGGCCTCTCTGTCATTTCACAAGACTGTGGGAGAGGAACGATGTGTAATGTTCAGTGTGTTATATCAACATTTAGCAATATTATTAATACATCCAATTATGAGAGGCTTCATGTTGGGCTTGGTACCTGTTTCCCTACCCTACAGCCTCCTCCATGCCTTTTTTAGCAGGTCCAGGTTACAATGTAAAGGGAACATTTCTTTAGGTTGTCGTCTTGGGTCTGTACAACTCATCCCACAGTTCGTATCGGTCTGCTTTCTCTTATATTTCCTGAACTCTGCTGAGTTTTTCCCTCATACCCTGCATGGGGATGGTCTTGACCAGAACTGTGCAGTGAGCTGCAGGCTGCTGCACAAAGCAGGCTGACTGTCAGCTCTTTGCAGTTTTCTCTTGGTCTGCATGGTATCCAGTGGAAGATTTTTCTCTGAAGACCTGTTCCTGCAGAGAAGGAAGTGCCTGGGAACTTCCAGGCTTTTCATTTCAATTAATGGAATAAAAGTTGAGGTTTTATATCATTCTTTTATGAGTGGAAAGAAGCTTGTTTAAAATAGTCTTCTCCTCCCATTTAGGATTGGGGTTAAATGCTTGGTCCTAGCATTCAACGCTTGGAAGTGTGCACACAGGGCTCCTGCTTTTTGAGTCCTTGGGTTAAGAATATGAAAAATAGCTCCTTAACCTCTGTTTATCTGGTTGCATTGACCTTGAGGGGTATTGCAGGAGGCAGCTGGTTTCTCAGAAGAGTTGCAAACACTTCAGGAGCCTGCTGCCATTTAGCTTTGCTTGTTGCTGACATCTGGAGAAACTAATGAAGCAGTGCTGTGCCACGGGCAGTGTGTGGTTTGCCTGTCATCCGCGTTCTGCCAGCTTGTTGCAGGCAGGGATTGTGGAGGCATTGCCTGGGCATTCTCATCTGTCCTGTGCAATCCCGCAGGCTGTCCTGCAGGAAGGCTTTACAACAGAGCAGCAAGTTTATATTCTGCTTGAAACACCCAACCCTCTAAAGGAGGAATTTAAAGATCATTGGGCTGTGAAAGATGGGAAGGCTTGTGTGAGGAGCTTCATCTCAGCTCTGGCTGCAGGCTGGTTCAGGCTTGCTCATTTTCTCAAGCCAGTGGAGGTATCTGGAGTGATGAACATGTTCTCCCTTAGAGTGGAAGAAGCAAAATGGTTTGCTTCCTCCTGACCCCTTCATCCTACTGTTCCCTGGTGGCAGTGTAAGCTGTTGTGGCACTGCTTTATTTAACTTTCTCTCCCAGTCTTGCTGTGGGAGTGAGGTATGTTTTCAGGCATGTCCATGCAGCTGTTCCTGTTCTGCAGGAGGCTGTAGGGCTTCTGGGCCAGCAGCTGAAATGCTTTTCTTTTCTCTAGTGAAGGGAGGTGGATTTAGATCAGATGAGGATCTGGCCACACACTTGAGTAAACTTTCATTTGGTTTTGTAGCAAACTCACTCCCCCTGGCTGTTAGCTAGCCAGAGGGGTCCCCTCTAAAATAGAAAGGAAAGGAGGGTTCCTGATCCTCTCTCCAGATGTGTACAGATTTTTTTTTTAATTATTATTAGTTTTTGGCAAGCTCTCTTGATTTACACCTATGCAATAGATCAGAATTTGGCCTTTAGCACTGGAACTAGTCCATGGGCAGGCTCTGGCTGGCAGGCTCTCCAGAATGAAGCTGGAAGCAGGGAAGCCATTGCCTCTGATCCCTGGGCAGGAGACGGGCATCCTACGTATCGATGCGCATGCTCAGGCACCAAAGGCCACCCTGTTCAGACACAGTCTGCAGATCCTGTTGTGAGGCTCCTCTCACTGCAGAAAATTCCTGGTTCCCAGAGTGAGCCTTTCATGAGAGGCAAACAGCTTTGAATAATGAGGAATTGCACTGGTGAGCAGCTTATCCTGTGCAGGCTGAGGAGCTTCAGCCCAACTGTTACCCCTGCAACTCCCCTTAGCCCACTGAAGAGTATTAACACTGGTCTTTAATGTGCCGAAGTGCTGGCCAGCATCTCCAGCTCCAGGTATCCGAAACATGGGACCCACCGATCTGTCCACCCCATGAAACTCTCGCTTGCTCGCACGCACTCACGTGCTGCGGTAATGGTTTAATAGCAGCCCCACCCAGCGCAGTCAGGAGAAGGACTTGCTGCGTAAGCAAAAGCTGGGAAATCTCGCCGCTGCGCACAGCACTCTGCGAGTACTCCACTCGCGTTTTGGGAGCACTTTTTTGTGTTTACCTGGAGACGGTGGTGCCAAAAGAAGCTATAAAGGACAGCAGTTTGCTCCTTTGATCTTCTCTCTTCCTACATTTGGAGATGGCTGTGCTCCTGGGTGTAGGGCTCATCAGGGCACCGGGGCGTATCGTGCCATGGTACTGCTAATGCTTTCTCTCTTGGCAGGACTCGGAGTCCCTGGACGGTTGCATTCAGAGTACGTTATCAGCACTCTACCCTCCGTTTGAGGCTACCGCAGCCACTGTTCTGTGCCAAGTTTTTGATGTGGTGGAGAAGACGTACCGTGGGGATGGACTGCGCTACCTCATAGACTTCCTGATTCCAGCCAAGCACATCCTGCAGTGCATTCAGCAGGATGCCTGTGTGAGTACATCATGCTCTCTAAGGCCTGCGAAGGCTTTCTTGGAGAGCTTTCTTTCTCCTCTCGTATGTAAAATGGCTGGCAAAAAGTGCTTGCATGTGCATGGCAGCTTAGGTGGGAGGGCAGGCAGAGAATTAGGAAACAGCTGAGAAATTGTTACTGAAGCTTAACCGTGCAGAGATCAGATGTGGAGTGGTGCCCTCAGCTTCCATAACCAGCAACACCGGACAGAAGGCTTAAGGGATTCAGAGGAAGAGGTTTAGCAAAGTGTTTGCTGAATGGCATATGCGTATGGCTGACTTGAGTGGCTTCCAACCCCAGCCATTCCCTGGCCCTGTGGATGAAGCTGTCAGGTTCCTGCTGCTGGCAAGACGACATGCGGGGCAAAATGCTGCCAGTCGGTGTTTTTCCCAGAACTCCGGCTCCCCTTTCATGGTTGCTGGAACGGTCGCAAAGCTCAGTAGCCCCAAGGAGTCGCGTTACATTTACTGCCAGAACGAGTCCAAGATTAACGTGCTTTACTGTTGGGAGTCTAAAATGTTAGAAACGATGAGTCAAATACCTCCATCACAAACTTGGCTCAAAGTCTGCAAGATGGAAAAAAACCAAACCAACCCCAACAACCTAAAGCTAGGGTTCGTTCTAGCCTTTTTGTCTCGGAATGTAGAGCATGTGTGTGGCCAGGCTTTTCATAGAAATCCTGATGATGGAGGGCAAGGGACTTCTGGGAGGGGGAAAAATATTAAATAGAAGCTGAAATAGTTACTCATTTGTCTCAAGGAGGTGAAATGCTGGGGGGAAAGACCCATCAAGTATGATGGATCCACATAACCCCTGGGAGCTGGTCACCTTGCAAGTATTTTGGTGCAGTGTTTGTCCTGCCGTGTTGTCACCAGCCTCCAGCTTGGTGCCAGTCCTGTGTTTGTGAGCCCAAAAAGATCCAAGGTTGTGCATAAGGATTTTGGGGAGCATCTCTCTCTCTCTCTCACCCTCAATGCTTGAATAGGAATTATTCCATTGGTATATCTAGCTGCAGTTTATAATTCGATGGTGCATAGTGTGTTTTTCCCCTTTAAAGAAACAAAAGGCGTTTAGTTTGGAGGAACCGATAATTACTGTAAGACGTTTCACGGCTTTCCCCAAACTGCCTCACTCACCGAAGGAGGCAATGTAGTGATTTCCCCACCTCCCTGAGATCTCGGCAGCTTCCAAGCACTCGGCAGTGCCCTGGGCAGGTGAGGTGGTGGAGGGGAGGAAAGGAAAGCAGCCCTCAGCTTGGTGCAGCCCTCTGCCCCCCATGGCTGGCGGTGAGCTGGGCCCACAGTCCTGCTCTCCCAAAGGGGAGGTGTTCGGGGCAGTGAACAGGCGTCCCAGGTGCCAGCAAGGGGGTCTGCTGGGCACTGAGAGGGGCTGCCCCTGCGTGGGTGGCCAGGCAGGGAGCCACCACAGGCAATTGCTGCCCTCAGGGCCGAGGCCCCTGTGGGACAGGGATGTGGTGGCAGGGAGGGCCTTGTGCTGCCTGGCAGCCAATGGGAGGACAGCTGAGGCTGTGGCAGCCAATAGGAGCACGGTGCTGCCTTGATGGGCATGGTAGTCTTGGCTGAGCTGGGGGCTGTCGGAGCTGGAGGTGCTGGGCCTTGAGGTGGGAGAGGTGAGGGCAGTGGGCTCCGGGGGTCCCTGAGGTGGGAGCGGTGAGGGCAGTGGGCCCTGAAGGAGCTCAGGGTGCTGGCAGCCCCCCAGGCTGGCCTGGAGCATGGGCCCAGGTGACATGGAGGTGAGGGGGCTGGTGGTAGCTGAGGCATCCTGTTGGAGGGGGAATCCCACTATGATGGGGCTGCCCTACACGTGCAGCACTGTTTGGGGAGGTGGTGTGGGGCAGGAGCCATGCTTGGAGTCACACTCCTGTCCCAGGCCCAGGTATGGGGGAGGGCTTGGGGCCTGCTTGGCACTCCCTGGCCTGCCCAGTTAGCCACAAGGTGTGGGGCTGGTGGGGGCGGTGGGGCAGCCACCTCTAATAAGTGCTGCCCAGGGCTCAGCATTTGGTATTGGGGGCTTTTGCTGATGTGTGACATGTCTGGGAGAGTGGGCAGCAAGAGGCAGAGTGCAGGCACAGGCCTCTCCAAGAGCACAGCTGGATGCTTTGAACCTTTCCTTCTTGTGACCCTTTCTGGCCTTGACTCATGATTTTGTACTTTCAGAGTGGCAATACAGGGAGATCAAGGGAAGCTCTAGGTACCTTGTACTGTCTTCAGAGGTGAGCCCAGGCTATTCCATATTTTATTTAGAAGTCTGCTTGTTTGAATTTTTATTACTGAAAGCTATTTCTCTCATTTGTTGTGGACTCTCTTTCTTCCCTAAACATCCTTCTTTTGTCTTCACTGTCTGAAATCACAGGACTATTTTTTGTTACTTGTTCTTTAAAAGTTTTGTCTGCCTTTTAGAAAGGCTAAACAAAAGCCATGTTTCCTCCTTAGTTTGTAGTTCAGCTGGTCCATGTGGGCTTTTCCTCTGGTGGGGAAAATAACTTGTGTCTGAATAGCTACTGTAGGAAATCTTGAGGGCGCTAAATCTCTTTCTCAGCCTCTGCAGTGACAAAAGTGTAAGTGGCTTCATGAAGTATTAGACAAGGTCATGGGCTTCAGTCTGGCGTATTAAAATCAATAGCCTGTATGTGATCCCCAGGGGCTGGAGAGGGGTGTGTGGAGGGGTGTGCCAAGGGGTCTGTCTCTGCTTAGCACAGAGTAAGAAACCAGGTTTTGTCCCTGGCCTTCAGATGACGTCCTGAGCTAAATGGACTGTTGGCCTGTTCGAGCCCAGCCATCCCCATAGCTCTAGGAGCTACCACCTTTGTGGCATCTTTGTTGTTAGTGCCCATCTCTTTCCTCAGAGGCAGCTTTATTCCTGGCTGCAGCCACTGGGTGTAGAGTCTGTTCCTGGCATTCCTCTGACATGCCTGGTTTGGCTCGGTAGTGGTTGGACATGAGAAGAGCAAATACTTGAGCCTCAAAGTGAAATGTGAAAACAACTGAAATAAGCCTCTTCATGTAATCTTCCCTTTGATGGTACTTTTTGGAGCAGGAGCAGCATGAGGATGCCCCACTTCTAAAGTTCTAAACCTCTGAAATGTTTAGGCTATTGAAGGACTTACATTCCTACTTGGATGGTTACTCTAGCTCTTGCTAGTTTAGACTGTGGCTTTGTAGGGTTTTTCAGAAACTTCAATGCATTCTGCATGTGGGTTTTGGTGATTTTATTGCTGAGTTTTCTTCCTCCTGTCAGTAGGCAGACAGGTCATGTAAGTGGTGAGGTTGAGTTTTGGATTTCTTAATGTATGAATGGCCCCCAAATAGGTTACTCTGCATCCACGTTTTAACAGAAACTCTGTGTCAGGTAAGTACAGATGGAATTCAGCTTTATGTTTATGCTACTGCTGATTGTGTCTCTCACTTTTCAGTCATATAAACTATAATAGTTTGGGAACTGATCTTTTTTTTTGTCTGCCTTGTCTTCCCCTGGAAGGCCCTTGGTACAGATGGCCTTGATATAACTGCTAGGATATACTCTAAAGGCAGAACAGGGGTTGATGTGGTGTGGTGTAGGGTGCAACTGTATGTGTCTTCTGGAAAACTGCAGATTGTTTAAAACCTTATGTACAAAATACTTGGCTTGGGTACTTCTTTAGGAGATAAAAGCTCTATTGACCGAGGTGCTGTGTGAGTGTTGAGCTTGATGGAAAAGTCAGTGAAGTATGTACAACCTGAGACTTGCTGAAGCCAGTAGTAACTTGTGCAAACTGTGTGCTGTAAGAGGAGGTCTTGGTTTGCTGAACTGTGCCGTGTAAGAAAGGACCTAGCTGGTAGAGACCTCTGTGTCTTGCAGATCAAAAAGCATAAGAACGTAAGACTGAAAGCTTAATTCCTTGTGCCTTTGAGGGAAGTACAACCAACTGTGTGTTAGGCTATAGGGCTTTTTAATTCTAACTTAATAGAAAGAAAAAAAAAAAGGGGAGGTGGGTCTACTCTTAAGTTCAAGGTTAGAATATAAAGATAATACTAATATGACCCTTCAAACAAATGAAAAATAAAGTAAGATTCAGTTTAGTAGTGACAGAGCGTGTAGGTACAACAATAAGGCAGTTGCACTGAGTGAACAGAAATAAAACTGCCACGACTATGGAATTGACTATGTTGAAGAAAAGGGACTGGCTGGTCTCCATCCTGGAATATGGAAGAAGTTACCATGTAATGCCAAATGTCTGATAACAGGGATTTTTATTGAATCTGTTAAGTCAGGGCTAGTAACAAAACACAGAGAACAAGCTGAGCGTACAACAATATGCACTGAGCAAGGACTGAATTAACTGACCCGTTAAAAACTGGATAACATTTTTTCATGTGGTTTGCTCCATGGCAAGTAGTATAAGGATAGCCTTTTTCATAAACCAGCTTGCTCTAGAGAGAAAAGTTTCATTGTCTAATCTCTTCCGTAAAGGATTTATTATGGAGTCATATGGAAAACTAATTACTGTGTCAAAGGGATGGAGGTTTATGCAAGTATTGCAAGATGGGTAACAAACTGGTGAAATGGAGGGTGTTTGTACTGTAATGAAAACTGAGTTGGAGGCAGGAGTCATGAGGTACATATTACTTCTCATCCATGACCTTGGCATAAAAAGTAAAGAGTATGCATATGACAGATATTTGTGATGGAACCAGTCTGGGAGACATGAGCAATAACCTAAAGGAGAAAGAGGAGGGTGTTACACAAGATGAGCTCTAAAACTTTGTACTTAAGTTTTTATAACGGTAGACTCGGAGAGCAAGCATGTGCCTCCACAAAGTAACAGGCAAAATTTCTGTTGTGAACTGTGGTTCATCAATTTGGAAAGAAAAACTAGCCAGGTGACTGGGTTACCGTAGGGGCATGGCTGGAAGACAAGTGTGATCTTAGCTTTAAGAGATGCTTCTAGCACTGTTGGGAATTGTTGGTGCCATTGTATGTAGTGTTTTGCAATGCTTTGCACAATGAAAAAGTGGAACAAAGAAATGTATTTGGTTTTTTAAAAAAAAAAAAANACTTCAGGCAGACCTAAGAGACGGTCAAGGGAGATGTGCTAAGGTGATGTGCCATGTCTTAATAATTTCAAGCCATGGGAACACATCTAGAGAATAAGCTCCAGGGTTGAGGAGGAGGAATTATTGAATCTGAAGGATGCTTTGGGCCCTCGAGCCTCTTAAGCAACGTTGCATCAGGTGCAGTGAGGATAAGAAACCTGGCTGGGCTAAAGGTAAAGCTTGATGAACATAAGAAAGAAATTACTTGATGCCATTAGCTGTTGTTTCAAGGTGTGTGAGGATCCAGGAGGTTCCTTCTGGTTCTGTGGTTTCTCTGCTATACGGCAAAATATTTGAATTAAAGCATTTTTTCTTTCATCTGTCTGGCCCGCAGAATACAGCATTTTTATAAATTGCTTTCTCTGTCAAGACTTCCATGTGACCATGTAAGAGAAACAAGATAAAATGTCTAAAGTCTAATGCTGCCAATACTAAAGTCTTTGGGCTTCCAGATGACAGCTTTCTAATTTAAGTATTGCATCTGATACAGGTGAATCCTGTCTAAACCCTTGTGACAAAGAAAGATGAAATTAATCATGAAACTGATGGCTTATGTCATGGCTCAATTTAAATCTTACTTAACCCAAACAGAATCAAGTTCAAAGCAGTGATTTTATTTTTTGAAGTTGTAATAAAGCTGTAAATAATTGAGTCAAGTCAGTTCAGCCATGAAACTTCAGTTCTTTTACTTGATTGGGATTTGTCTGAGACTTGTCCTGAGTGCTGCTGTGTTTTGGGAATGAGGAAGTCCCTGGTATGCTAAGTGTAGTTCCTTGCAGCTTGCTGATGGCACTTGCTGCCTTCTTTCTCTGTGCTTCTGCTATGCTTTCCTCATTTGCTGCCTCCTTTCTCCTGCTTTTTCTTTTCAGTATCTCCTTCTGTTCACTGGTAGGTTGCAGCCATCCCTTGCTGCTGCTTCCCATGTAACTTGTCTCCACCTGTCTTGCATAGGCTCTTGATAGCACCAGGTGAGTGATGCTTTTTACCTGGCTCCATGTTCTTCAGTTTTGCTTAATCAAAATTAGGTGGAACATGCTGCATACCCCAGCAGAGCACATTAGGGAATTAAAAACAAGTCCTCAGACAGGCCTTGGCATTTTCATTCTACCTTCCCTTATCAGCAAAACTTTTCATTACCTCCCTTGCAGCAGACCTCAATCTAAAGACCTAACACTACTTCACCAGAGAAAACAGATTTTGCAGTGCCAGGCTGACTAGTGGCACCCTGTGCAGTGAGATTTCTGCATCTACAGCCTCCTTTTGGCAGGTTGGTATCGAGTGTACCTGGTACAACCTAGAGCTCACTGTGGATGCTTTGGAAATGATGTGTATTACTTGCTACCTTCTCTGTTAAGGCTGTGGATGGTCTTTAGTTGAGGGCGGTGGGTTTTATCCGTGCATTGTAAGCAGACTGCTGTCTGCCCCTGTTTCTCTAATGGCACTTAGTTAGGGATGCTGTATGGTCTGAATTTTTGCTTTCCTAGTCAGTCCAGTTGGTCCTAATGAGTCAGAAATGAGGCAGAGACAGGGTCTCCCAGTTTGAGCACTGGAAGGTGAGAACTCCCGATTTCTCTACACTGGGGTTCTGGGGCTTAGACCTCTGTCTGTCTGTACTGACCCAGCTTTAAAACAGGGCTGAGACTTCTGGCAGCTGGTTGGCTCATAGTCAGATTCTGAGATGCTGGTGATTTGTGTTGGTAGCTTTTCTTGTTTCTGCTTTTTGAAGAGAAGACCTCAGTATGGAAAACTCCCCTACACTAATAACCAAAGACCCTAAATTCAAGTGTTCTATTGCTACAGCTGTGAAAGAGAAGCATTGATCTCTCTTGTCCAAAACCTTGAGCTGAGCTCTGTTCCTGATGCTGAAAACACTTTCTCTTTTCTCCGTAGGTTCAGTACTGTGGCTTGCTGTTTCGCCATGAGGGCTGGCCCCTATGTATTCATGAGAAGATTGTAGTCCAGCTGGCTTCCATTGACTGGCGAATCTTGAAGCCTGGTGACTTCTACCTGCAGGTGGTCCCCTATCTGAAGAAGTCTCCACGAATTGTATTGAAATGTTTGGCAAAAGACAAGCATAATGTAGAGGAAGTCGTGATTCCAGAAGTTTCTTATACCTCTATTTTTACTCTGGAATGGTTGAGTACTTTCAATGGAGAGCGAATGGGTATAGCACTGGAAAATTGTTTACTAACCACTGATGATAAAATATTTCGCATCCCCTGGGATAAAGTGGTTAATCCTGAATTTATAAATAAACCAAAAATAATTGAAAACAATATAATCTCTCCAGAAGTAACAGAGGAACATTCAATTTTGTGCCTCCCCATGGACCATACTGAGTGCAGTTTACCAGACCTAAGATCTCAGTATCTACAGGAACAAAGTCCAAATCGAGACAACCTGGTCACTAGCAGCACAGCTCTGCAGTCAAGTGAAGCTCTTGTCAATGGTGTCTGTACAAGTCCTGTGCCTCAAGAGAACTTGAAAAGTGACCTTGAAGGGGAGTACGTTGAGCTGACAGAAGTTTCACTGCCCAGGTTTGGGCCACAAACAGGCTCTTTAACCCAATCTCTAGCTTTAAATTATCTAACTCAGCCCAGAACACGATTGAATGCTTCTAAAGGCAAGCACAGGTTTATTGTCATTCAAGACAGTACCTATTCCAAGAACTTAATTCAGTCAGCACTTATGCAGAAGGAGCAGTGTCAAATGGACACTCTGAGGACTTCTACAGAAGTTCTCAAAAATGTAGTTCCGTTGGAAAGCAACAAAATGATGGCACATGGAAAACTGTCTCCAGAAGGTCAGCTGATATCAGGTGGCCCTGGAAACATGGGGAATAGCTTTCCTATGGCTGAGTCTCCTGCCTGCAGTGCAGAAGATTTATCTGCAGAGCAGGAGACCCACAGCGAACACTCAATCGATTGGCGATACGCACTGTGCAGCTACAGCGACATGTGTGCTGGAGATGGTGTCAACTGCAAAGCACAAATGCCTGGTGCTCCTGGAAACATGGAACAAGAAAGTGATGGTCCTACCAGAAATCCTGGTGTTGAAACATCAGAGCAGAGTCCAGAAACAATTCTAGATGCTGCTGCTGCTAAAGAGGATGTGATACTGAGAGTACACGGAGAACCACTGACCGAGGGTCAAAATGAGGTGACACAGATGGATGCCTCTCCTGTGTCTGTCCTAGGGCCTTCGGGACCACACTGCACATTGAAGGAAGGTTCTGATACTTCTTGCCAGAGTGTCAGTGAAAGTGGTGCACCAGTCCAGGCCACTACATTGCTTATCACACATGGGAGTTCAGATGTAGGTGTGGAGAGAGGCTCTCCTTCAGGGAACATGGCAGATGTAGGAGCAGTCGGTGCTTGCTGCAGTGATCAGGTTGCAAATCTTAGTTCTCCATTAAGTCCTCCAGAACGGAACAAAGGAGAAATAGATGAATTCAAGCTGGGAAGAAGGGACAGCCCAGAGGAAGTCAAAGAGATTGAACAAATGTTTACTGTAAGTGAGGATCAGACTAGTCGTAGTCACTGTTCTGTCAAAGCTCCTACAGATGGACTCCTGTCAGATGGTGAAGAGCAAGAGGTCTCTGCCTGTCAGCATAAGAAACCCGAAGAAGCCATACTACTCCAAACTGCTTTGTCAGCAGAGGGTGATCAGACGGCAGAACGATTAAATAACAGTGACTCTTTGATGGGCCCTGATGCACAAGCAGAAGGCTCAAGTCAATTCAGAACCCAGAGACCTGGAGAGAGGTGTGAGGAACCACAAAGGCGGGTGGAAAACCAGGGCTGTAAAAGTGAAGAGAACTCTGTGCTGAACCCAGAGCGTGTTGCAGTACAGGACTTGCAGGGAGGGGAGGAGAACCAGGGAAGTTTTTCTTGTGGGGAAAAGTCAAAGGCTATAGCCCTAAAAACACTGGAATCCATTGAAGAGGAACTGGAGGTTGGACCACTGTCCTCAGGACCCGCTGAGAGGCATACAGAGCCCACCACTCTGCACTCCCACCAAGAGGCAGCTTCTGGGGAATCATCTCCTAAAGGTACAGCAATTGGATGTTTGTGTGTTTGTTTGATAACATGGAGCAAAAGCAAAGTCCTCAAGAGGTACTGCTGACAAGTGCATCTGCTAGGGAAGCTTTGGGGTGATAGTACAAACTACAGGAAAGTGATTATGTTGTCATTTTTGTGGCTTGAAATTAGCTTTCTCTTCACAGGTGGGTTTATTTTAGGTATTTTGTTTAATAGTTCTTTGCAAATTTACATCGGTACAGATCAAAGTTCCAGTGTAAGAGACCTTTAATTTTGGTTAATCTGATTGCTGGTGATCTCCACCCGTTACATTTATCGTGTGCACATTATGGATGCATGCAATAGGAATGCATGAGGAGAGAATGTCTAACTGTACAAGTCTTCATAGTTGAAAATTGGCTTTAGGAAGATAATTGTGACAAGAGGAAGTAACAGTGGATGCCACAGTAAAATACTAGCTGTGTAACACGACCTGAAGATTAACAAATGTGTGTGCTGGTAACTGATTTAAGAAGCGAACTGCAGAGTTGAGGGATTCCTCCCCCCCCTTCCCTCCCTTCCCCTGTGGCATGCTTTCTTCGGCTTGTTATGTTTCAAGTAGGAGCTGTTTAACTTGAGTGGGAGAGCACAGAGAAATTACGCATCTAAATTTAACTCAAATTATATGTCTGAGCAGGTATTGCCCAGACTTCTCGATGGCTGGGTTTCCTGTGCCGGAGCTGTGCTCCTTCAGAAGGAATTGAACAGGCAATCCAGGTGTCTCTGCTTTTTGCACCAGACTGTAGGCAGGCAGTGTGTGACTGCATGGACATGATGTTGGCTTTGCCTAGCTCTGCTGAGTCTGGAAAGCTGTAGCTAGATATGCAGATCACATTGAGGAGCATGTGTGTGGCGGGGGCGGGTGAAACGTGCCATTCCAGTTCAACAGCTCTCATTCCCTGAGACCCCTGGCTAGGAAAATTACCCGGCTTGAAATATTAGAGTGAGGACTCCTGAAAGGGTCGGAGGTACAGACCCACATTGCTGGAGCATGCCTGACCCTATGGAGGAACAGATTGAGAGCCTGCATCACTGCTATAGTACTACTCCACTTGGCTGCAAACACAGCTACTTTCTCAATTGTCCAAAAGTCACATTTTTTTACCTGATGCCTTAGTGTGACCTCCTAATGGGGCTAAAGCGTCCATTGATTAAAATGAAATTTCTTTAACACCTGCACCAAAATATTTTAATTCCTTAATTAGGCAAGCCCATGGTTGCCAGGCATTTCTGATGTTTTTGGAGTGACAAGCATTTCTCTTCTGTGAAATGGAGGGGTCAGCTCAAAAGTTTCTGTTTCTGAAGTGTGCATGTCTGATCATCTACCACCATGAGCAGAAGAAAAGAGGTCACCTTCTGCCTATCCGTAGCTCTTGGGGGCTGTATGCCAGTAAATAACCATGCCATGGGTATCCATTCCCCTGACCAAGCTGAACCTGGCTTGACTTCATGTTTGCACAGGACCAAACCTCAGAAAACTTGGGCTGTGTTGAGTGCTGGGTGTATGCTTTCCTCATGACTATAGTGGCTGCTTGTTCAGTGTTCCCATCTCTTCTGTCTAAAATTAGCCAGGTCCAGCTCATGTATGAGATAGTAAGTGTGATGTTCTCACTGCTCCACAGGACGAGTCTTGGCTGCTGCTGTGGCTTTCAGCAATGATGGACCCCTCTGGGGTATGCATGGAGTTTGTTTTTAATGAAAGACAATTGAATTGTTTCTGGGGATTTGGCTGAAATAAGTGACATTCATCGCCCAATTCTGATCATGTTAAACTTTGGCATTACAGCTGAAAAAAGCTCTGTTATCTTAGAGTTTGTAAAGGAACAGAAACAACCAAAATCNNCCCCCACCGCCCCAAACCAACGAACCAAAGTCTTTAAGGCACAGGGCAGCTCAAATATCTGTTAATGCCAGGAGTGTTTCTTAAACGCTATAGCTGGAACTATAATAAGCTTATTCCATTCAATTACATTTGATTGCTTCGAGATCCAAACAAGCCACCCCTTTAGCTAGCCCCATTAAACCCTCAGAGATACAATAATAAGATAATTCAGAGATAAAATTGCAAAGTGAAGCAAACGTCCTACAAATGGACTTTTCTCTTCCAGCCACTCAGTCTGTAGGCAAGTTAAATTCTCTGTAACTGTGTCTTGTTGGGGTCATTTTGCTACTATGATTAGAAACTGTGGGTATCTTGCCTAAACTATAAATAACAACAAAGCTTAAGCTTTACTGGGTCAATTCAGATTTGCAGTTCATGCCTCAGTAGTAGTGGGCAGATGCATGATTTGCTCTATGTGAGGAGCTTGCTTGTTACGGCAGACGTCGTAGATGATGTCAAAATACATGTTCAGAACTGGGGCATCTGAGTTTGCTGTGTCTGCAGATTTTTCCTTGTCTCTTAACTCTCTCCCTTTCCTCCCACTCCCAGTGAGCCTATTTTCTGCACATATATGATCTAACTTAGATTTCAAGTCAAATGTCAGCAAGCTGTTTTGAATTGGTGGCTTAAAATTTACACTGGTTCTGTTCACAGATAATGTGACTGCTGTTTTTCACTAATGACTAACTTTAAGTGAAAGTGAATTCTGAAACTTCGCAGCTCTGGAAAGAATTCCTATATTTTGGGGGTGGAAAATATCTTGATATTCAAGAAATTGGCTGAAAAGCCACACTGGGGCATATTCAGCAGCACCTGTTAGGGCGTTCCTTTCCCGCTCCCTGTTACTATGTGATGTTAGCATAGATGATACTGGTGCTGGGGCAGTTTGCAGGAAAAATGCTAATGTCTCTTTGAAATGCACACAAGCAAATCCTCCTCTACCACTTCCTTAACCTTGGGGAAAGGTGGAACCTGCAAACACGGCAAATTCAGATGTCCCAGTTCTCAATTTGCTTTTTGATGTAATCCTCCACATTCTACATTTTCCGCTTTAGTAACTGCTTCCACCCCAGATTGCAAGTAACAAACAGTGTGCTTGGGCCTGTTTGGAGAGAGGTGGGGTCTGCAGATCTGAACTGAGCCCAAGAAGCTTAGGAAAGAGGTTGGTCTGGGCAAGATGTACATAGTCTGGAGGCTGCACAGCTCCAGTGAGGTTTCCTTGGGTCTGAAAAGACCCAGTACCAGGACTGTGTCTGGTGGGCTGAGCAAAATGCTCCTGTCTTCTAGCTTTTGGGAGCTGCTACCTCATTCCTAAGAGATATCCAAGGCAAGGCTGCTGTTGTACATTTATGTCTCTCTCTTGCCCTGGTATGGTACCTTCAATATAGCTATGTTCCCTTTCATGTTGTCTTTAAATGCCACCTTTTGGTCCTCTTTGCAGGCTTTCTTCATTTAATGCAGATTCCTTTACTACAAACCATGTGGTTCTGCTTATTGCCACGCCTTACAGCTCCTTTAGAAGATGATTGTATGATTCTATGTTCTCCTAGAAAGTCTATCAGCCCTTAATGTGAAACCTTTGGGGCACAACTTACATGACTGTGATATTCAAGATACCCCATCTACAGGAGATCAGTGCTCCTCTAAAATGCTGCTTCAGGAAGATCTAGCAGCGTTGTCCAAAGTGAATGTCCTCTTGCATCACAGGGAAGTGGAGGCTGAGGTAGTACTAGGAACAGAACTGTGCAGAACCCTGAAGCCATCGCTGCAGCTTACGTGGCCAAATACAGCAGATGCCAAGCTAGGTCCCAGGGATGCTCCCTCAAGAGGGGTGTTACCAAAGAGTAATGAGCAGCTACTCCATCATGGCCTCGATGGTGCAGAGCTCTGGAGCCCCTCCTAGTTTCCCCCCCACTGTTGAATAATTTTGCTCAGTGAGCCATGCTGCTCAGGGCACTTCTCTCACCTACTTTAGCAATTTTGAAAGTAGTTTGGGCTGAGCCTCAACCTGTAAATCTCCTTCACTGCTAAAACTTGTATTGAAAGCCACTTCAAGGACTGCTTTGTTCCTGGTCCTGCTCTTTAATGAAGTATTGGAATCTGTTAGTAAATAAACTGAGTCAAGTGTCAGCATTGTTGATGCAGCAGGAAGGTAGGATGGTTGAAGTCAGTTTTAAATAGCAATTAAAACGTCTGACTTCATAGCAAGCGAATAAATACTCCACTCTTTTATTTTCCTAAAGAAAGGTTGATTTTTTTTTGTTGGTAGATATGGAAGTATCAGGATTTGCAGCAAAGTATAGCCTGTTCTTCAGTACATCTTTTTGCCAAACAATGGGATAGCCTAGCTGTACACTTATGCTACTGAAGATGTATTGTTGGCTTCTAACTCTTGTAATGTTGGAAAATGGGGAATAATACTACTTACACAACAGGTATTTTTTTTTTCTTCTCTCCAGCTACTTTTACATGAAAATTGAAGCTTAATAAAGCTAGCATTAGTTTTCATGTAGTAGCTAAGATATTTAATTTTAGAATTAACTGATTCTGATAACTTGTACTTCAGAGCTGAGGTGTCAGGCAAAGGAAGCATTTTCTGCAGTTCTCAAACAGAGCTGATTGGTGTAATCATCCTGTTCTTCAGGGTTTTGAAATGGGTTTCTGACTTTCACATTAATTGTTAATTAAAAAAGTCTGGACGAGCAGAACAAGGTCTTTTTGGCTAATTTCCAGCTGATTTGTCAGCCTTGACTTGACTTTATATTTTCAGGAACTCATCTGAAAGTGGTGTTGGGGGAGTAATTCTGCTTTGATGGAGCAGCTCTCCCTGTCAGAAGCTGGTTTATCACTTCAGCATGCTCAAGCTGCTGGAGCTGAGCCAGGAACTTGCACCACGCCAGACTTTCAGGCTGTGAGCAGACATGTGCTGTTTGATATGTTACCTTTAAAAATGAGTTTGGCTACAGTAATCCTGATCTGAATTGAGTTTTTGTAACTTGCAAACTTCACAATAAATTAGTTTATTTTTTTAGAATTACAGTAGTATTAATATTATAACCAGTCTTGGAACATGCATGCTACTGGCATGAGGACTGGAGGAGCTGCAGAGTGCTGGGGCTGGGGGCATGTCCCTGCCCAATCTGGTACTTACCTGGGACCTTTTGGGTGGAGCTCTGCTCAGGCTTCTGACTGCAGCTTGTCTTACAGGGATGGTGTCAGAAGGGGCAGAGACGAGAAAAGAAGCAACTGGGGCAGAGACGAGAAAAGAAGCAACTGGCACAGATGTGTTGAAACCAGTGAGTAAAGTCAGTGCCCTGGAGAAAACCTCAACAGCTATTACTCCCCCAACATCCCCAGCTTCTGGGGCTGCCTGGGGTGGTCGGTCTGCACCTACCATAGTCAAGGATGTGAACCCAGAAGTGCTCAGGAGTGGAGTTGCCTGCCTGCCTGGTGAGTAGCTGAGCCAGAATGTGTCTGGGAAGCATGTTTTGTAGGAGGGCAAGGGAGATGAGCCTCTGTTTGCAGTGCTGCAGACTGGTGCCAATTCCATTTCTTTCACCCTAAACCTCTCCAGAAGCAACACTTCTTGAATCGTCTAAAGTTTCTGGATGGGAAGGACAGGAAGTAGAACTTGGCTCTCATGAAAGTAATGGTAACTTGCTCCTAGGAGTCTCAAAATGTTAGCCAAGCATGTATGAGTCAGAAATGCCAAATCTGTGGGCTCATACCAGTAGCTGAAAAAGAGAAGAGTGAGGGTGCAGCTAATGATGGGCTGGTGGGCCTGACATCAGACCTGGTTGAAACAATAGGAACTTGATTCACTTAGTAGGTAATTAAAGGACAGCAGTGTAGAAGATGCTATTTGACAGTGCTCTTGTAAAACCCGTTTTATTCTTGGTAATTAGAAGTTTGGTTGATTAAATGTAGCTGCCTAGATATAATAGATTTTTAGAAAACATTTGATTTCATGGCACATGGTGTTGAAAGGAATATTCCAGTGAAGTGTGGATGAGCAACATGTGAGATGAACGATAGCCTACCTAAATAGCAGATGACAAAACTAGCTGTGAAGGGAGGACTTCCCAGAATTGTTCTGCCAAGATCAGTTGCAGGTCAAACGTTATTCAGTGTTTGCATCTGATACAGCAGGAAATATCAAATTGCTGGAGATAAAACTTCTGCATGGGACAATATTGGCAGAGTGGTAAACAAAGCTGAGGCTGTTAGACAGAGTAGTCAGGATTGCTTGGTGTGCACGGCCCACACAAGAGGTCTTTTGTGTTTAACCAAATATGAAGTAAAGCAGAGGAAGCGAGATCTACCTCTCCAGTGCAAAGCAGCCGTTTGGCAGCGTCTGCGTAAGCAGTCCCTGCAGACTTGCTTCCTTCCACAGCCAGTGAGAGGGTTGTCTAGTGTTGGGCAGGAAGATAGCTACATTCGATCAGCTCAGGAGCCGTATATGGTTTGAAAATTGGCCAGAGAGTGGAGAAGAGGTTGGGCAGACCTATGCAGTATGGAGAAATTGGGAAGGAGAGTAGAAAGGCAGCACAGTGATTTTGCACTTGATGCTGGGGCTGCAAGACCAATTTTGATCTCAAATGTCAAAGGGGATGACTAGCCAGATTAAGAAAGTGATTTTACCTCTGTGTACTTGTTGGTGATGCCTCTCAAATAGTTTGGGCTGTTCTGATGCCCTTGTTCTAAAAGGAAATGGTGAATATTGGAGGTGGTGCTGAAAAGGGTGACAGCCCTTTCTTGTAACTGAATTGGATGTCTTATGGCAAGAGACTGGAAGGTAGTTTATCTCGTAGAGATGATTGAGAGTGAGGTGAAAACACCTCCGTGCAGGGAAGGAGGAAAGGGAGGTAAGACTTTTCCAGTCTTCTGGAAAAAGGTGAAATGAGAAACCCAGTGCAGGGCAGAGTTATGGTATATTCAAACATGTAACTTTGCATTGGTAGGTAAACTGTTAAGAACAAGTTCCAAAGGAGGATTTCTGATCTTCTGATCTGCTGATCAAGTTGGATGTTTCAGGGTGTGTACAACAGCCAAAAAATTACCGGGTTCGAGAGAGAGGTCTTTAAGAGAAGCTCATAGTCCATGCTATTGTAGAAGCCTGACTATGTGATCTAATGCTCTAGTTGTTTCCTTTGTCACAGATTCCTATCATAATGTGCAACTGTTAAACAAGGCAAATGCATTTGGATATGGGATGAAGGGATGTGCCCTTGAAATGCATTGAAGAAACAAGGTTTGGGTTTGATACCACTTCCAAGGGAGTTTTCGCTGAGGGGAGGAATCAGGTTTTCTGTAGAAGCAGTATCGGCTTTGACTGACATCTCTTCTCTCGCGTGCCTCCTTTTGGATTTGAGTGGGAAATCCTCACACCTGAGGGAATGCACTCACCACTCAGTTAAATGCTTTATGTTAGACGTTGGTAGTGATATAATAATTGCATTAGAAAGGATAACTTTTATAATGAATAGTGAATAAGAGCTAATTAATAAACTAGTAGCTGATGGAGTTAGGAAGAAATTTTCCTTTCAGGAGAGTTTCAGTTCTGCATTCTGCTCTTGGAATCATCTGGTTATGCCACTGCTGGAGACCTAGCCCTGGTGGCTGTGGTTGCTTTTTTGACGTGGTCAGGCAATTCCCGGGCTCCTATATGGAAGTTCAAGGTTTAGTCAAGTTCTGGAGATGCCCAGCCTCTCTGATGGACAAAAGTTGTTGCTTCAGAGTAAGAAAGTTTTTACTGAGCCTAGTTATTGAGCCATTTTTCCAGTAATTGAGTGCTTTGCTTTTTGTTATTTGCTGATGATCCCCTTAGCTTATGAAACAAGGTATATTAATAAGGTTTTTCTAATTCCTTTCCAGCTCTTTGATTATACAGTGTCCAGAATACCATGTTTCAGGAGTAATAAAACTCCTCCTGAATCACACAGATGATGAAAGATTTTGTCCCTGTTGTTAGCAGGAGAAAGCCTGTGTTGCAGTTCTGGTCCCTGGAAGGGAGAAAGCCCTGCTTCTAAATGATGCCCATCTGTGTCTGTGGCCCTTACTCAATTCATGTCCTAGTGACAGATTGAGATCACACCAGGGCAGTTTTCTGTGCTTGGGGCTGTCCATCTGTTTTACCTGTCAACTCACATGCTTGTCCCTGGGATGGGGAGAGAGGTGGTCCAGGACAGTATCTCCTGTGGTAGCAATAAAGTTCAGAAGAGACAGAAAGACATAGCTTTCTCTAAGCCTCTCTTTTTGTTTTGTGCTTGGGAATTTTTCCCCCTCTCTCTCATACAATTTGTATGACAGGAAGTGGCTCCCATTCTGTGAATTACTTTTCACACAATAGAGGTGTAGTCCCTACTGTTCTTCAAATCACTTACCTTCCTGGTGACGTGGGTGAGCAGAGTGCTAGTCGCTTGAGCAGGCTCATTCCACAGGCAGTGCTTGCTTTTGAGTGGCAGAGGCAGCTCTGGGCCTCTGAAGTGGTGTGTCCACCTGCTCTTTACCTTTCCTTTGCATCTGGAGAGGAGGCTGGAAGTAATCCCAGAAATGGCACTGTTAATGTCCTTCTCGTCAGAGTTCATGGTGCACATTGTGGCTAAAGCCCAAAGCCAGACTATCATTTAGTTTTGGGAGCCCCATGGAGTGGGCTTGGTTCCTGTGAAAAGCTGTGTCTTTTGGCTTTTGGAAAGCATGAGGCAGAGAACTGTTGTCCTGGCTAACTGAAGCAGAGGGGTTTCTCCTTCAATGTATCACAACTCAGCTGTGTTGCCTATACTGCGCCTTACCTATTTCCTAGGCACTGAGCAACCTCTGAAACTAATGAAAGCCTGGCATCGACTCTGCCCTTGTCAGAGCTGTAGACAGGCAAGAGTGTGCTCCTGGGCTGTCCGCTCTGCAGCCTCCAAGGAGGAGCTCTGGGCTCCTGCTCCAGGGCTTTGCTCCCAGGGGAAGATGTCTGATTACGTGCTAGGCTCAGCCTGCAGTGTCTGTGCCTAGTCGCATTAGGTAGTACGTGTTGTTCTGCAAACCTGCCTGCATTCTCTGGTCTGACAGCAATGTGAATATTGTAACTTAAGTGGAGGTGAGATTATTTATCTGTGTTTGAGATCCTTGCTTTTCTCACAAGGTTGGGTTATCATTAGCCACCTTCAGCCGTATTTTATGAAGAATGTGTGTTTGGGTAGAAGAGAGGAGTCCAAATTTAACACTACTATGAGAGAAAGACAAGCAGAGCTCACGACTTCGCTCTGGGGCAGCATTTGGGTACTTTGGAAGTGTGTTTATAGCCTACCACAATCTGCAACATACACTATATTGAGTCTGTGGAGCATTTGCAGGAAGGTGATGGGGTGGTAGTAGGGGAATATGAGGCATACGCACCTGGAACCAGGCTCTGTTGACTTCCTTGTGTGACTTCCCCCTTCTCTTTTTACAGGTACCAGAGATAAATCAGGACGTGCAGTGGCCATAATAACAACAAGGAACACAGCCTGGTTAAACCCACACTGCAATACCACTGAGCTTGTACGCCTTCTTCTATACTTGCATAGCATCCCAAGGTTTGTGACGCTTTTGGCCTGACAGGGTGGACGCTGCTGCCGTGTCTGCTTTGCCTTTCGGGGAGGGTGGAAACTGAGGCAGCAAGTGGAATGGGTTGACTTTATTGGCCTAGGAACTTGGTCCAGACAGTCCTGAAATTGTACAAATGGGATCCCCTGCTAGGGTGCACTGGCCTGCATTCAGTAAGCACTTTGGCTATTCTGTATGTGTCTTGTGCACATGGCATGGTAGAATTAGGTACGTACTGAATGTTTTCTTGCATTGCCATGAATCCAAGCCATTCTTGCTATCCTTCATTAGCTCAGAAAATGGGATTTGGGAGCTATGATGGGGCAGTCATGCAGCAGCTCTGTGATACAGCGTTGTGACATGATGTTTTAGGGCCAGGCCTCCAAGCTGAGAGGGAGGGAGGATCTGCAAGGGTTGAGAAAATCTGCCTTGATGTCTGGCTGACAATTGGTTTTGGAGTCTGCAGGCTGGAGTTTGCTGCTGCTACTCTTCCTTTCACTATGACAGACTCTTCACCCCCCCAGCTCATCTCAGGCTCTACTGAGACTTTGTTTCACTTTTAGATGATTAAACTAATAAGAGGTAAAGCTAACTTTCTGTTAGTGTGGTTTTTGTTTGGGATTTGGTTGGTTGGGGTTTTTTGGGGGTCTTTTTTGAAGCCTTTAAGCCATTGATAAAGGGAGCAGACTTAGCCCATGAGAAAGCTTCTGCTACTCATGCTTTGTTTCTTATGCTTCTCTCTGCAAATCTGATTCTGGGAAGATGGGCTTTGGGTCTGATCTAGAATGGCTGTTCTTGTGAAGCAGTGTGGCTAAGGCCAAGCTTGTCCCCCCCAAATGCAATTAGGAAGGACTGGTTTTCCTGCATGGATTACCCAGAGCAGGTATCGGCACCTTTGCTGTCAGTGAGATGTATTCTAGGAATTGGAGAAATGGGAATTTCAGGTGGAAATAGCAAAGGTAAAAACTGAGCAATCCAGGTGGTTTCCATGTATATATTTTGATTAGGAGAAGGTGGTCAGTTAGTTCCCTGTCCTTTCAGAGCCATATTGTACTGGTTTTTTCACCCTGTCATGACTACACGTTCTGTTTCCATAGTCTTGTTGATTTTCATTGGTGACAAACGTGGCCTCTTTTTCTCTATCCTTGCAGACCAGAATGTCAGGCTTTGGGTCTAACTGTTCTTGTGGATGCTCGTCGCTGTTCACCGGTTCCTGCTCTCTTCAAGGCATTCAGCATATTGCAGGTGAGCCTTGAGCTTGGGGAAAGGAACACTAGTTGGCTTGCTGTCTTGGTTGCATGTTACATCTCCATCTGCTGCTTTTGTCTCCATCTGCCACCTGGCTTTCAAGTTGGCTTTGGGAGGTGGAGTTATGCACCCAGCCCTGTTTTAGGAGGATGACCTGGACTTGCCAGACTGCAGACAAAGCAAAAAGCCTAAGCAAGTGTGAGTTAGGGGAGAACACCCCTCCCCACCCCTCCAAATTTGCTTTTGTCTCTGTGCTGAGCAGCCTGTACCCAAGTCTAAACGCTGTAATGAATTATCATGCTGGGAGATGTTGTCCCCTGCATGGAGAGGCTGTGTGAAATATGCCCACCACAGAGAAGGGTGGAAGACGGGCCTCTCCCGGCTGCGCAGGGAAGGGCAGGACACTGCTTGTCATGCCAGGTGGAAGAGCACGTGTAGCTGTTGATGTCGCTGTCAGTGAATGACTAGAATCAGACGTGCTGTAACTCTATATTGCTTCAGGTCAAAGGCTTTCATATCAGTCACTTGGTCACTTGGAAAGCAAGTGGGTTGTGTTGCCCCTGCTCCCAGATAGAAGCTATCTGCTGCTGTTAGAAAGCCAAGGAGATGCTGGGTTACAGCTATGACTAATCTTGTTTAAGCAGGTGTTCCTTTTACATCAGAGCTTAGGTCTCTTAAGACTCAAACTCTGCAAATTGGAACAGGGCAATGTTTTAATGAAGCTGGTGTCTCTGTGGTTTATGTGCTTCAGTGCCACATCTGAGAGTTGGGGCTGAGTCAGAGGTCTGCCCTCCTGCTTCCTGGGCTGGGTGGAGCTGTGAGCTCTATCAGTGTGCTCATTCTCTATGGTGAAGGAGTAATCTGGTGCCCTGCTCAGTTCTGCAGAAGTAACAAGGAAGTTATCTTCTCTTTTTATGCTGTGCCCACCCGGCAGTGGGCTTGCTAGAGCTTTTGAGCGTTTCATTGCCCATGGTTGCAGGTCGTGTCTTAGTGGGATGATTTGGAAATCAGCAACACATTGAGACACAGTGTGTTTTTTGGGTCCCTGGTCTCATCCAAGCATGGCAGGAATAAAGCCATTATAACCTTAAGTTTCCTACCCTCTGAAAAGAGGGGCAGGGGGAAAGCTTTTTTTTTTTTTTTTTTTTTTTTTTTTTTGCAGTGCCTCTGTAATGTCCTACTGTGATGGCTCTTTGGCTCTGAGCACCTCATTTATCAGGGTGGTGCAACAGTTAGTTAACAGCGATTAATGTGCTGCAAGACAGATTGCTGGAGCTGAATGTGTGCTCCAGGTAACAGTGACTGACAGAGGCTGATTATTCTGCTTGTGGTTTTTCAGTTCTTACCCTGACTCTTCCGCAGACTCTGTAAATGAGACCTGTTCAGCTAGCTCATCATCTGATTGTGGCACAGGAATAATCCCCTGGCTACTCTGAGCCTTTTGGAGATCCTTAGCATTTACCTCTGTGATCCCACAGGAGTACTCTCATCTGCTCTGAAACAAGGTTAGAGAAATACAGAAAACTGACTGCAACTACAGTGAGGCAAGCTAGGCTTTCTAGAGCACAGCAAGGTTTGCTGGCTGGTGGATACAAAAGCACAGACTGTATGTTGTGCCTGTAAGGTCACAAAGCAGATCATCTCCTTGGGGTCCTTTCTGAAATCCCTGCCGCATCTCCCAGTGTCTCTTATCTGTGGCAGACTCTCTCTGTAGCTCATTTCTCTGCTGTTCTGTTCTCCACTTCAACAGGATGTTATTTACATGGCTTTTGTGAAGCCTACTATAATAGCGTGGGTGCAATCTGTTAAATGTTGAGATCCAGTGTTGCTTGTTTGATTTTGAAGGGACGTTTTCCTCCTGAGCAGTGAGGAGCACTGCTTCACAGTGCGTAAGCACAGATGGGATGACCTAATGCAGAGTCCCTCCCTGCTGCAGTGCTTGGATCTGTTAACCCCAGGGAACCTCCCTAGGGAGGGAAGACTTTGATACCACAAGTTTCTTGGTCAGGATCTGTCAGTCTGAGGAAATACTTATTCCACTCTTCCATCTTTCTGGAATGAATGTGTGAACGGACTTTTTAAGTGCTAATAAACAACTTTTGGTGCTGGCAGGTAGCTTTCCCTACAGCGCTGGGAGACAGTCAGTTGGTCTGTCTAGTCACCTAGTAAACTGGTGAAAGCTGTTCATCCTCTCTGCCTTCAGGGTGGGGGCAGTTGTGTTCTGCAAGACTTTCTTCCCCCTTCCTTTTTAGAGTACGGGTGACTGGGAAATCCTTCTGTCCCAGACAGCACTGGGAGCAGAGGGAGCAGGGGCAGAATAAAGCACTGCAGCAGAGCTAACTCAGGAAGGAGCAAGGAGGAACTCTGGCAGCTTTGTACGGAGGTAAGGGGAAATGTGCAGTGCGTATGTGCTGCAAGAATAGATCATGCTTGTTCCTGTAGGAAGCTGCATAATGATGCTTTGGAGCAAGGATTTTTGTGGAGGTAGATGCTGCTGTGATGTTTGGTCACAGGTTGTCACCAGTAAGCTCTGTGCTGTGGGGTCTGTTCAGAGGACCTTTACTGCTCAGTAGTGCTGGGCTGATCCCTTTGTCAGTGAGCAGGCAGGGCACAGACAGTGGAATGCATGTGCTGGCCTTCAGTGAACAGGTATCTATGGGATTTCCCTCTGCCTGAGTCTTTATAAAGCAAGAGTCTTTCGAGTTTTGCATATCAGTGTGAACGCTTGATCCTGTAATCTGCTGCATCTATGTGTTGGATTAGGAAGGGAAGAGTCTGTTTATGAAGACAGA
This sequence comes from Pandion haliaetus, assembly GCA_013401275.1. Lineage (NCBI taxonomy): Eukaryota > Metazoa > Chordata > Aves > Accipitriformes > Pandionidae > Pandion > Pandion haliaetus. The sequence continues at coordinate 123,494 of VYZV01026715.1, read as the reverse complement.
AATAGAGTAGTAGTTCAAAGCAGAAAACTTCTGTGTAAACCTTTCTCTTCAGAGGGTGTTTTTACATGCCCTGTTAGTGCAGAACTACAGAGGACCTTGGTCTGATATTAAAGACCAGGGACCTCCTACTACTCCATTAGTGGTTACTTTGAGATTGAACGTGGTATCTGGGGACTGTCCCATCTGCACAGGCATTCCTGGTGGCCTGTGCTTCAGACTGTGCCAGTGACATTAAGTCTGGCCATGGGCTTCCATTTGGGTCAGGACACCAGAAGACTGTTTGAAACTTCAGTCTGAGAAAGGTGGAAGAAAGTATCTGATTCTGTTTTTAAAGAATAATAATAAAGGGGTGGGTAATCACCCTGGTGCTTTCTGAGCTCCTGTTGATGCCCCTTTATTCTGTGCTGTCCACACGGTGCCTCTTTTGGGAGGTGAGGAGTTCACTTACATGTGTGGGACTCTGTTTCTTTGTTTCCAGGTAGCTGGTTTTGTTAGCAAAGGTGGTAAGAGGTTGCACAGAAGGCTGCGGGAAAGCTTCTTCAAGTAGCATCCTGCTGCTTCCAGCTCTGCCTGTATCCCAAGGCGCTCCTGTAAACTGTTATAGTCAATTTGGATTGCCCCATCAGTGCTGGATGAGATTGACCTCAGCTGTTTAAAGAAAGAAAAATGGTGAAAAATACTTCATTTCTTTGGAAATATTACCTCTTCTTGGATTGGAAAACCCTGAACCTCGCCTCTGACAGCTTTATTTTTGAATGGTTTTTCAGTTTCTATTTTCAGGAGTAACAAACAAGCGAGTGTTTTGGCTGTTGTTAACCTCGTGTTACACCATCACTACCTTTTATCCCTCACTCGATTTGTGCATCTCATGACTGTTGGAGTAGAAGAGGCGTTGTGAAAGAATAGATTTATTTGGTGCTATGATCTGTCTTGAAACTGTGGCTAGTCTTCATCTTTCAGTACTTCCTAGCAGACAAATTCAGAGCTGCTGATACAGCTGTAATACCTCCCCATCCTCTCCTCAGATGAGCTTCAGTATTTAGCTAATACAGCCTAATTATACAATAGATTCTTTTTGGCCTTTTGATCAGTGTTCAAATAACAGTGAAAGTGTGAATAATTTGCTTTGGAGAAAGGGATTTGAGAAGATTTAGAAACCTGTCACAGTTTTGGAAGGTGTTTCAGCTGGGATTTTTTCCTGCCTGTTCAAAAGGATCCTGTTTTTGGGCTAGATGAGAGGAAGGTCTTTTCCTCTGCTCTGGAATCTCTGCTGCTGCTTTCACTCGCAGAATTGGGTCTCCTTGTGTTGGCATTGTTTCTTAATTGCTGTACTGGGCCCAGTGTCCGTTTAGGTAGCTCAGTCTCTGCTGGTCCACTTGCCTCTGTACTCTGACTCTGCTGCTCCTGTTGGATATTTAACCCTAAACGCTGCTGGAGCCATTTATTTAAACAGGTTTCCCTTGCTGTCATGGCCTGCTGTGTGGCAAGTTCCTTGCAGGTTGAGCAATACCAGAAAGGGTTTGTTGCTTGACAGTTTCCGAGATCTTTGCAGAGGCAAAGACCATCTAGGAGACAGCTAGATGGGATGGCTCTTATTTAACCATGTGGAATGACAGCTTAAATGGCTGTTCTCCTTGCTATCCTGGTCCAGGCATCACTTATATAGTGGGCCTTGACTCCATGGTCTGGATCTCTCTGCTACATTTCCCTCTTCCTGCTGTTGCTCTCTGTGCCTGTTTCTCACTTCCCTGTAGAGTGGCTCTATAATTGGAGAGCTGCTCCTGGATCACAGAGTTTGAAGTACAGCTGACAGACATCCCTTATATTTGGAATTTTGGTCGGTTTAACAGTAGCAACAGGATGCAAGCCCTTGATTGTGAGTTGGCAGTAAGTAAAGACAAGATGACTTTTTTGGCACTGTGGGGGAAAAAAACTTCCGTTCAGTTAGGAGAAGTGACCAGGAAAGTTACCAAGAAAAAACTTGGACATTGAACATGGTTCTTTTGTCCTTCCCCTGATACATTTCCCTGTGTGGAAGTCAGAGCTTTTTTAGTACAGCCAAGACCTGACCTCTTTCATTGCTTCCTTAAATACTGCAGGACTAGTTGATCTGAAGCAAACTACCTTAAGGACATAGCCTTGGTACTCTGTAGAATGTCCTTCCCTATACCTGGTGCCTGCCTTCCAGGCTTCATAAATACTTTTGAAGGATAAATTGCAATCTCATGTACAAACCTGGTATGGCACATTCCCCTTAGCATCCCAGGCAGATTGGTAATGGATTTGTGCTCTGTTCTGTTGTAGGACATAGATCCTCATTGTATTCATGGAGTACTGCTTCTGGTTGAAAGAGATCTGACATTTCGGATGGAGAAGCCACCAGCAGGACAGGTAATGGAACCGTTCATCCAGGGGTTGCTGGGGAGCTCTTGATATCCTTTATTTAACTCTCCGAACAGCAAGTTCTCTGTCCACTGATGCATGTTTATTCTCACATGAAATCTCTAGTTGTTCTCTGTATTTTATGGTTGTGGTCTCCTACGGGTGTGGTATTTATAGGGTTGTAAAGTTTATGTGAGCTGAACAGATCTCTCTCATGCTCTGTTTATTGCCAAGTCCATCGGTGACATTTGCGCCATAATTATGTCAGTCCGCTGGGGCCCTCAAGACACCCTGGGTTTGTTGGAAACATGGATAGCTGTATGGAGGAGCCCTGCACAATTAACAGTAATAGAGATGCTTTTCACATTCTCCTGTTAAAAAGGGGGGAAATCCTTGGTCGGGAAGAGATCACATTAGGCTAAATCCTGAACTCCATCCTTTGAAGGTACTTGTTGCTTTCTTGGATTTTCCATATCTCATGTTTCCTCTCATAGCTGCTGCTGTCAGTGGCTGAGAGACCTGTGCGAGAGGGGGAAGAGGAGATGGGTATGTGTGTGAGGTTCCCTTTGTAGCTGAAATGTCTGGGAAGACTAACAGGAGGTGCTAATGGACAAGGGAAAATCATCACAACATCACTGAACACTCCCACTAGAAGTAAATCTGCCTTGGTATTCCATAGCTGTATAAGAAATGTAGACTCTCAGCCACTCTGTCTGTGGTGAGTGAATAGAGCATCAGACCACATCTTAGTTATCTCCCTCTGCTCTAAGACTGTTACAAGCTACAAGAGTGCACTGCACTTCTGTGCCCACTGAAACCCCATAGACTTCAGGGTAGGCCAGGACCTCCCTTTTGGTTCCTGTAGATGAAGACATTGTGAATAGCATCAGGTTTGCTCTGTGTGTAGTGTGCTGCCTCAAAAGGCTAAAGAATAACAAATGGTATTAGTCCATTTCCTCATTGCTCCCATGTGGAAGAATTTGAAGTCAGAAAGGGGGTTGCAGGCATGTGCATGCAGGGAGAGCTACAGAAGACATTAAACACATTCAACAAATACAAAGTGTGTAGGAGGGAACAGAGCAAAGGCTAATAGAGACACAGGCATGCAGGAGGAATTGGAAGCATCATCACTATTTTGTAAGGAGGTGGAGACTTAACAGTGTGTGTGTGGGGGGGTTAAATGTCTGCACCTGAGTTTCTGTGTCTGGACTGGCTTCCATGTACCTGCAGGAGCACTTCTCTGTTTCTCTGGTGAGTATAAAAATGCTCTGAGGTCCTACAGACTCCCAGAAGGCAAGTTATTTGTGTCAAGATCTGGGAAACACTTGGAGCAAAGAGCTGCTGTGATGATTGGAGAGTTGAGGGTAGGGCAGAGGCTGCTCTGTTAGACTGTTTTTCCAGGAAGTGAGATGGGGAAGCTGGGAGCTGGATTTAACCTCCCAGACTCTCCAAACAAATGCAAATTGCAGTGCTGTGTGGGAACATATGAGGGAGTTTCTCTGCTTATACTAGGAGGTACTGGCTCTGGAGAAGGCTGGCTGCTGCCAGACCCATCACAGATGTTCTACTTGGTGAAACAGCATGTTGTGGCCTGCATTCCCTCAGGGTTCGCCCACTAAGCTGTACAGCAAACAGCTCTAAGATTGAATTGACTTTTTTTTTCCCCCTTCATATTGTAGTGATATTGCAGATATACACTGTGTGCCTTGTTTCTATGCAAGACAGTTAAAGAAATAAAGGATGATGTCTTTCGTTAACCTTCCCCTCCTCCTCCAATACTTGCACCCTAATGCAAATGTGCTTTTATTTCTTCTACTCCTGTGCAGTTTGAACTTCTTACCTCCATGAAATCCCTCCATAAGCACATAGACAGCTCACAGCTGCCTCTAGAACTGGATGGCACCTTCCCTTACTGCCACCGGGACTGGTTAAGCTTCCGCATGGTGAGTAGGATGTCTTGTATTCTTTGGTATTGGAGAGAAGAAATGGCATGGTAATGGAGTTGAAGCAAGAGGAGCCTGTCAACAGCTGAACCTACAAGCATTAAAAGACAATGCTTCCTGTAATAGCTATGTATGCGAATGAATCTCTGTTATCAAAAGAATACTGTCTTCATAAAATGGATGCATGTTGTGGCCTATTGGCATGACTGCAGGAACTAAAATTTTAGTTTTTAACTCATCTGCTTGAATTGCATTAATTCTTTCCCTTCAAAATATGGTCAAATCTGAAACAGAATCCTGTTTTGTTGTGATACACAGTGGCACTTCGCTTATACTTGGAGGCTTAAGCACAGACTAACCTCAGGAGAAGGTGTTAGTATCATGCTGCCATTGAACTAACAATCAAGAACTTGAGCAAAATAAAAATAGTTAGATCTTGTTGGTTTTGGAGCAGGTTCCCCAGACCAAGCTCCTTAGTAAAAACTGCAGTCCTTGCAGGAGTGAAACTTGGAAGTTGCTGATAATCAGTTCAGATACTTCTAGGAATATCTTTTTCCTCCTTTTAGATGTAATTGACTTATTTGCCAAAATTGTCATTGAGAACTCCTTAGAAAGCACCTAAACTAAAAATAGAATTTTCAGCCCAGGGGAGCATCGTATTCCTCTCTGAGAGCTGGCCATGTGAAGCGAGGAAACTAAAGCCTCCCCATGCAGATTCCGTTCAGTGAGTCTTAGGACCGAGGTAACAGTGGGAGGCAGTACCAGCAATACATTACTTCTTCCTGTTGTTTGGCTGTTTTGAGTATGCCTCGGTACCATGATCCTGTTTGACTTTTACGCTTTGCTCCAGAAGAGTCGTGGATCAAGAACTCTACAGTGAACAGTACCCAGATGTGGATTAGAGCCAGCCCAAGGTGCAGGGAGGCTGACCACTCTGTGGAAATGTTTGAGCTGACCCAGGTTAAGCCTCAGAGGTAGAAGGCCTGAAAGTGCAGCACCCAGACATGGTTCATAAAGAAGGTAGCCCTGGCAAAGGGTGCTGCAGGCACCAGTGTAGCACACACTGATGATCTGTGGCAGGACTGCAGGTGTTGTGCTGGCCATGCAGCAGGGTGTGTGCAGACTGCCGTAAGTCTGCAAAAGCAGCATCTGTGGCACCAATACCCAGCTCTGTGTACACTCATGCTGTGGAGGGGGTGTAAGTCCTGTGGATCATGTGCTTGTTGAATCTTTAAAAGCTGTATTGAGAGATACTTGGCACGCTGAGACTAGACAGGATTAAATCTCCATAAATCTGCACGCAAATTGGCTGTCTTCATGTTGAGTTTGACTGGCTTACCCTAGTGGATGACAGAACCATCGCTTCTGCTTCCAAAAGGTTCAGTGGTCTTTTGTCTCTGACCTCACTGCCCAGGGCACTTCGTGGCACACTGCAGCCTTTGAAACAGGTAAAGATATCATTGATAATACCACTGTGTTGCTGGTGGCAAACTTCAACAGTTAGGCTTAGTATGTGCCAAATGTTCTTATCTTTTCCAAATTATTTTAGAAGCTATTTTTTAAATTTTCATCCAAAAATACTAGCATGAACCCGTGCTGATGCAGTAGAGCTACAGAAGCCTAATCTTGGTGCCTAGGATTGAATTTGAGACTTTGAGGTTTATTTGGCAGTGAGGAAACAGAGAAGCTTTGCAAGAGGTTATGCATTAGTTTTTTGGACAGAGTTGAGAAGAGCTTTGGAGCTGAGGTGCTCACTCTGTGCAGAAGGATCATTCTTGGAGGAAGGAGCATGATATCAGACTACTACTTGTTTGTGTCTTGCATCTTAACATGCAAAATATTACCAAAGGGAGTTAGTGTAGGAATCAGTCTGTATGGGTTGCCTGTTTATACGATATACTGTGTCTGATAATGACCCATATGCTCAACCCCTTTAGATCTGCAGCTATGTGGCAAACAGAGTTTATTTCCTGTCTCAGTGATCTCACCTGCATCCTGCCTGTTAATCTGTTACTGCTGGGGCTGTTCCAGCACTGCAGGGAGGAGGGAATTCAATTCAGTAAAGATTCAAACAGCTGCTTTTTTTTGTTTTGTTTTGAGTGTGGTTGTTTTGGAATAGCTGTTTCTCCCTTCTCTGATTTCAGTGGCTAGAGGGTGGCATCTGACAGTATTGAGGCTTTATATCACTGACTTTTCTAAAATGTACTGTCTCGTGAACCCCTGTGAAATGTTTGGGGGTTTGGGGGGGGGTTGGGTTCCCCCCCACTCCCCACAGCCCCGGCCGAACAGAAGAGGGTTTTCAGATTTGTCAGTAGTTTAAAGTGCTTAATTGTGGAAGCTTTGCAGTTTCCTAATCTTTAATTTACACTACTTTTAATATGAAGAAAAATGATTTAAAGTAGAGAAATTCCAAGTACTCGTTCTATGTTTTGTTCTTCCAAAATTTCAGGAAGAATTTAAAAAATTGTTTGAAATTTGAAATTTCAACAAGAAATGCTAAGAGTAGAAGATTGTGGGACATAAGTGGACTGATTTTCTTTTCTGTAAAGTGTGACCCATACAAGCCATGATTATGCAAGTTTATAAGGTCTGCATAGAGGCCTTGGTATAGCATGATGCATCTAAAGCCTCTGATGGGCCTCTCTTTGCTGATACAGCCTCACCAAATGGTTTGATTGAACCCTTGGGTTAATGTGTTTGATCCTGTCTTGATTTCTGTACTTTTAACCTGCAAGCTGAAAAGACAGCTTTCCTGTCAGCTGTGAGAAAATAATCTCTGCCTTGGTCCTTTGTTTTTGTAGAAGCTGGAACATTTGCTACAAGGATGCCAAGGTGCTTGTGCCTTCCTCCAGGGAGCTATTCATAAAGTGGAACATGGAAAATTACCAGAAAGAGCTGAGGTAAGCATGTCCCTCACCTGGTATCAGAGGTGGTCCTGAGACAGAAGAGAGCAGGAGGCTGGATAGCTGCAGAAAAGCCATAGCTTTAAATTTACAAGCTGTACTAAAGGGTATTCTGAGTGCTGTGTGTCACTGCGGAGCTGTCAGGACAGCGGGATTAGTTGAAGCTAATACAAATGAAATGATAAAGGCTCCACTGGGTGTAGAAGCTGGTTCTCTGATCCCTCAGTGTCACCCAGGAGATCTCTTCAGCTGTGCTTGCTGCTGATGGTTGCTTGCTCCAGCATTGGTGTGTATTCTTAGCAGCTCCACAGCTCTGTAGCTGGTACTAGCTTTGGTGTTTCTAGTACTGAGCAGCTGCCTCAGGCTGTGCCACACCAGGCTGGCTTGAATGGCCTGGAATAAAGTTAGGTGATGACGTAACAGTATTCACCACGCCAAGTCTGTGCTGTGGTTCTAGCTTTGCTGCCTCCAGAACAGAAGCAGACAAGAAGAGGAGGGTACAAAGACTGAGCCTGTGTTGTTGCAACCATTATATTGCCCCACTCTTGAGAAGGTGCTGTACCTCTGATGTGGTAGGAAATTGCTGCCAGCTCTGCACCAAGGCTCCCAACAGTAAAGCAAAGGAAGATATCGTAGTGGCCTCTCTGGGCCTTCCTGCATACATGTGTATATTCACAAACCCTTCATGTGCATCTTGTCCACAGCTTGGAGCCATGCAGGTCCAGGCTCTAAGAACAGCAGGAGCTAGATGTGAGTGGAAAATGAGGCTGGAAAGCTTATTTTCTATGCCCAGCAAATGGAGTATGGATAATGATAGGAATTGGTTTTCAATTTTAGCCTGGTGGGGAAGGTATTGAGAGTGTAAGGAGCGCTGTTTATCACTTTGAACTTGGCAGGCTTGAGAGAAACAGCTGTGGGAACCAACCTCCCTCTTTCCTAGGGTGGGCCAAGGTGAGATGTGGTTTGTGCGTGTTTTGGGCTAGGCACTGTTTTTCGCCTGTTCCCTCATTGCCTGTAGGTTGCACTAACTGCTCATCTCACTTTTGCTATCCTTCCAGGAGGCAGCTGTGCTGCTGAGGAATTACAGGCAGTTGATGAAGAACGTTCTTGAAGATGCACGGCTGGTCAGGCTGCAGCTGGAGGGTGGAGCACTCCTGGCCAGACTGAGGAAGGAGGAGTCTTGTGTCACCCTCACCCATGACTACAGGTGAGCCCCAAGAGTGGGAGAAATGGAGATGGAGATGAGCAAAAAACAGGCACTGGGAGTCTCTGAGATGATCTGTCATTGGTGCAGGCCAGAGAGCAGCTTCGTGTAGTGAGGACTTTTGTTGAAAATAGCAAAGGTGAAAAGCATAATGAATTTTACTCTTATCCTGACTGCTTCTTCTCAGTTCAAGAACTTGTCTGGGTGGATTCACTTAGATGGGTAAAGTTCCTTTTCCAAGCCAAATCAGACTCATCTTCTGTAGTGGGGAGAGGTTTGGATATTTTGTGCACCTCTAAACCACAAGTCTTAATTGATGATGCCAGTGATGAATGGTATTATGGCTGTGTGATTTACCAAGGCACTCCTTATGCAAGGGGATTTCCAAGGACCTTAACTGCAAGGAATGCTTTTTGGCTGAAGCAATCTCTGATCTCCTCGAACATTGGTACGGTTTGCACAAATAAATACTCACTGCCCGTTTGCAGAATTGGTATGAGAAGCAGACAGAGAGACAAGCTGTTTGAAATCCCCAGGGCATTGCACAACTGCTGTTTGTACTGTTAAAACACCTGAAGCCTATCAGCGTATGAAGGCCTCTGTGCTATGTGCTGTGCAAACAGCAAGGTAGAAAGACAGCCCTTGCACACAGGAGCTTCCAGCCTGAGTGTGAGATAAATGCTGGCGTGTGGATACAGATGAGGGCGTAGCGGATGGCCGGGTGGCATGTAATGGCTCTGTGCATCTGCAGCCTTGCTCTGGTTAAACTCTGTTGCTATCACGAGCTGGGAGGTTTTAAGGGAGGGAATGGAGAGAAGATAACGAAATACCTTGCAGTGTATGTCACCCAAACACTGGGAAAAGACCAACATTTCTCTTTGAAAATTCAGCAAGTGGATGACAGTGCAAGTTGCTACCCGTCACGGGGAGACCGGGGTCAGCATTTTGGTGCTGAGTGAGAGGGGAGTGTGGGGACAGGCTGTGTAACTGTTTCTTTTTCCTGCCTGCTGTGACTGCTGTCAGCAGCTCTGGCAGGCCATGCAGACACAATTTTCTTGCTGAACTGGTGAAGTACCCTTGATGCAATTTTGGGTAGAATTTAGTACGCTAAAGCCTTTTCATTCTGACACCATGCGAGGAGCACAGATAATGTGGGTTGTTGTGTTTTGTTTTTTTAATTTTATTTTAAGCAACACACGGCAACTTTAGAGTCTTAGGAGAATGGAGAGAATGTGCATGCTTTTTATGTTTTTGTTTGGTTTTAAGATAAGCCTGTGTTCTTGTGCAGGGAAGTGATCAACTTTGAAACCTGATCTGACAGAGCCCCTAAGGATAACTTACTGCTTTGATTACCTTAGCAAGGGCAGGGGTGGGGGATACACACAAAATTCTTTGATTACACAGTGTTTGGGCACATGCTGAGGCTGTGTAGCACATTCTCTGTTTAATTCAGGTTATATTCGTTGCCTGCCAGTATGAATGGAGAGTGTATGCTACGGGTCAAATATGTGGCGCTCTCCAGCTTGAGGAACGTAAATGAATAAATACAGTGGAGAAAGTTAGTCCTTTTCTAGCCTGTGGAGTAATTGCAGAAACTAAAATCCATGCAGTATTTTAATTGAGGAAATGCCTGCCTCGGGGCAGAGGACTAAAGAAGTCCACTCTTCCTTGTTCCAGGACCCTTTTAAACAGGAGGAAAAGCTGTATCACTTGGCCAGAGAGCTCTGTGTAAGGCATTGTTGATTTTAGATCCTCCATGGCTCTGCACTTGCTCCTTCTCTCCAAACTGGTGTGCAGATATTAAAGGTTCTGAGCTCTGCTAACCCTGTAAATGCTCCTACGGTTGTGATTTTCAAAGGCTTCTTTAACAGATAGCAGGGTAGGGACAAAATATTGTAGTTGGCCTACTAAGCTAGCATGGAGTGGCTATTGATGTATGTGGGTCTAATATTAGATTTTTGACTGGTGACGTGTGAAAGTGGCACAGGACTGGTTGTGTCTGTGCACTCAGCAGGTTCTGTTGTACTGCTTTTCTGAACTTTGAATTGTAAAATCTTGATCAACACTTAACAGTCTTTAATTCCACACCCACTCCCCTAATACTTGAAATCAAATTATTTACAAAAGCAAGTCAAGTGGCTTTACCCTTCTGAGTCACCTTTTGGCTCTTGTGTTAATCACATGTCCCATTGTTTTAGTTTTTTCTTTTCTCTTGTGGTGCAAAAGCCTGATCAAGCAGACAGTCCCAACTGGGAAGACTTCTTTGTCAGAAGCTGAGGCCAGCTGTGAACAGGTAACTGTCAAAACATGCAAGAGTTGCACGTAAATAGAGGCAAAAATTATAAGGGCACAAGTTTTCTGGACTCTTAGCTCCAGTTAGTTAAAATATGCCAACCTGGAGCACAGAGCTAAAGGTAAAAAATGTGATTTTTTTTTTTTTTAAGATGCACAAAGAGGACAAGCCCAGTTGCACCATCACCTTAGGATTCAACAAGCAAAGAGATTAACCAGCTTCTTTGCAGGGGATGTGTTTTGCCAGCTCTCATGGCTTACTTTCTTGCTAGTTTGTGGCTTCACGTGGCAAAAAGAATACCAGGGGGTGGTAAGAATAGAGATGGACAAACCCATCTGAAAACAGTAGAGATAGTATGCTAAAATAGGCAAGGAAGCAGGCTTGTGCTCTGTGCAGTCAGATGTTATCTGCCAAATACCTTTCTGGAGCACATAGCAAACAAGACTTGCTTTAGTCTTTCTTTAGTAATAAAACTCTTCCCTTGGGGTTGGTTTTGGCATGTTTCCCTGCTCTGCCTTCCTAGAGAGCCGAGATGCCCTTTGTAGTGTTTCATGATGCAGAGCAGTGGGCTTTGTGAGGGTTTGCTAAGCCAGTGACACAGCTTCTTTCCTGCAGGAATTGAACTCAACCCATCAGAGATGTGGTCATGCAGGAGAGATGCATTGTGGTACATCCATTTGTTTCTGACAGATGCTTTAAGAGCCTCTGGGAGTCCTTCCTGGATGGTCCCATCCTGAGAGATGCTGTAGCACCACAGCAGTGGTAACTCTACTTGCTCTCTGTTCCAAATGTGAGCTGACTGAGAGTCTCCATACTTCTTTCTCCACCAAGTACTGCTGTAAAAGATAGCCTTGCCCATCCGCCACTTATCCACAAAGGGAAGGACTTCTCCAAGCAGTCTTTCTGGATCTCAGCCACGCTTAGAAAAGAGGAGCTCTGTTACCAGAATATGCATCCTGCAGGCAGACCATCACGGGGAGTTAGCTAAGCGGATGCAGTGTGCTCAGCTCGTCCCACACCGCACTCCCACCTCTAGGAAGACCAGGCTGAATTTGGCCTAGAGTTGGCGTGGGTGTGGTACTGATGAGCCAGTATCTTTGTGGCACCTCTTTAAGTGCTGTAATGATAGCTTCAGCACAGGCTGGCCACCCAGAGGTGCAAGTGGACTGCTGAAGGCAACATTGTCACTTACTCATTGTTGGTGGAGCTAGCTGGCTTTAAAGCCAGCACATTTGCCTTCACACCGTCTGCTGGGCTGAAGGCTCAGTGTTTCTCCAGGTCTGTTAGCTGAAAGCTTCCAGGTTTTGCTGTCCCAGGCTTTCTGGGGATTGAAATGCAGAGCTGTTAGCTGAGCTGAAGTTCCTGTTCGTAAGCGTGGACAAATGCTATGGAGACACCTATCACTTTAATGCTATTAATACTTGCTTTTGCACTTTTGGACAGGAAATTTTTAATAAACACAGTCTTTTTTAATAAGTTAATATATATAATAAGCAGGCTTCTAGATATCTAGTGGCTTCTGGATAACTAGTGTATTGATCAACAAACCTGTGGCTTGCAGGCAAGTGACTAAGCTAGTTGTAGAAGGTGGACTAATGCATTGCTTATTTTGTGGTGGATTTCAAAGACTTCTGCAGGCTTATGACGGAAGTGTCAGAGAAGCTGCCAGAAGCCAGGCAGCAGCAGTGGGAGCTCTTACTAAAGTGAGGCAGTTGCATAGGGCTGGGCAGCAAGACAGGGAGGCTTTTAACCCAGTCTTTAGCTAGACATTTTCCACTGTTGTTCTCATTGCTGTTCTTCCAGTATAGCCAAGAGCTGGGAACGCTTGCCTAGACAAGGTGTCCAGTGATGCGTTTCGTCCTCTAGATATGCTATGAGTCAGAAGTGGAGTAAGGAAGATACAAACATTTTATATTAATATAAAAATGCCTTTATACTAGTCAAACCAGAATACATCTGGCACATGTCTGGTTTTACCAGCAAACTGGTGTTCTCAGTGTGGCACAGGAGTGGGACTGCATCATGCTCTGCATATTGGTGGGCAAGATAGCCACAAGACAAGATGTGAGAGCTGAAAGAAAGAGAAAAATCTCAGATGGTGAAGGAATGACCAGGTTGGGTGCTGGGCTCTCTGCAACATGGAACCAGAAAAAGCTTAATCTCTTCCCCCAAGCTCCTCATCTGAAAAGAATTTGTGCTTGCAAGCTGTGAATAAGCAGCTTATAAATAGATGGAGGAGTGAATTCTCCTTTTGTTTGCAGAAGGCAGTATAGTTAGTCTCTGTACTTTGAGGGTGGAGTGGCTAGAGCCAAGAGCTGGTTTTGTGAGCTGGCTATTTTTAGCGTGGCTTGGTGATCTGTTTGGAAGCCCTGGGTGGGGACCTGAGCTGAGTGGAGGTAATGGGCAGTGTGGAGCAGACTTCCTGAACAGCAGCTGCCAGGTTCCTGATGCTGGACCTGGCTCAATTACAGCAACAGAGTGATCTTACGGCTAACAGCCTCTACAGTTCTTGTGCCTGGCTTTCACACACAGTATTGAGGCATTAGGTCTGCTTGAAGCTGTGGCCAGTTAATGATGCAGTGGGTTATAGCTGCGTGGTGTTGTAGGAGCTCATGTTTGTGGGTCTTCAGCAAGACTCTTGTTAGTAGCAACTCCTGGGATGCTCCAAGACAGGCACGTGCTGCTCTGCAAAGTGGCATACGAGCTCCTTTTGGTGGAAGTAAACTTGGATAATGTACCGGCTCTCAGGGGCTCCAGGAAGGCCTGTCAAGGAACTGCACAAGCACTATCTGAAGCTCTGTCTGTCTGGGCTAGAGGCAGAGAGACTAAGCTTATCATCCAAAATGTGGGGCAAGTTGGGGGCAAGGGTAGAGGGGAGACAGGTGTCTGGTGTGTAAATCCCAGTCTGGGGAGACTGGGATGGCTGGCATTCTTGGTTGGGAAGGTAGAAGGCATGTACCTGCAAGCTGACAGCTGCTGCCATATGCTGGTGACCATGGCCAGGTAACCTACATTGGGAAATCCTTCTTGGAGGTATTATTGTCTTCTACTGTCCCCTTTCTGCTTTAGAGATGAGTTTGTTTCTGTTTGTGCTGTGGCCAGTTTGATGGTTGCAACTCTGTGTATTTGTACCTGCTTCAAAAGAAGGCAGTGCTTGGGTCCCTCTCGTTGATGCCATTTTCCTGGTTTGCTTAACTAGTGCTTGCTCATCTTCCTGCCTCTCTGGGAGCTTTGGGAACCTCTCATGCTACCGCTTGCCATAGCGCACACTCCTGACATGGTCTGTGAGAGGCGCCTTTCATTGGTAGGTGTCCTTTGCATGTTTCTCCTGTGGACCTAATCCTAAAACCTTCATCTCTTGGTTAGGACGAGCTCTCAGTATACCTTAAAGCGAGGTGAAAAAACGTGCTTAAATCCTGGCCTCAAAGATGGGCAGCTTTCTGCCGTGACACGCCTCTGCTGTTGCTGGTGTCACAGAAGATGCTGACAAACACTAAAACTTTAGTCTGTAGCAGTGCATGGGTGGCAGTGCTCTTCCATGCATGGTCTTACTTGTTTGTGTCAGGTGGAGGGAGGAGCACATGGCGACATTTCTATCCAAACATACACAGTGCTGCTTGGTATTCATTTTCGTTACAGTCTAACCTGTTCCCTCTGTTTGCGTGGTGGTTTTAGCTTGGTAAAAAGCACTTACGCTCGCATTAAACAAACCTCATTGCTCTGCACATAAAGGAGAGTAGAGCCGTTGTCGTTCGGAGTGTATGAAGTGCTGTGTGGAGCCAGTTGTGCCGTTTGCAGAGGTAAAAGATTGCAGAGTTCTGTCTAGGTAAGTTTTCATTGTTCTTTTAGGCTTTTCATGAGATGATCCCCCTCAACTCCCTTTCTGCTGTTTATTTGCTGTTGTTTTATGTCCTAAATCTTCCTGGATTCAGTGGGAATTTACCCAGAAGACTCCGGTTTTACTTGTTCTTGTTTGCGATGTTTGTCATGCCAACAGGGCATTAGGTAATTAATGACACACTGTGTGTTTTATCTGTTTAAAAATATTATGGAAAAAATTGCAAAAAGTTTCCAGTATAGGATGTTAGCTGAACTGCCTGAAGTTCCTGGCTCAGCCCAGATCATCCAACAAACACTGTTTTTATATGGCTGAGTTGGGGTAGATGTTGCTGGGGTAGTTAATAGCACAGTCACTACTGTTATATGTATCATAAACACTGTGAGTGTGCAAAAGGAGGACGTATCAGGGAAATAGGTGTGTGGCTTTAAATGACAGCAGGTATATATTTGAGCAGGGCATCTTGAAACTCTGGTGGTCCTAACTCCAGGAACACAGCTGTTGGACTGGTGCAGTTGACCTAGATAACAAATACAAACATAAATAGGTTAATGTGCATGGGACGAGGTTTGGAGGCAGGAGCTTCTTATGACTGGTAGAAAAACCACAGCTTGATGCTTGGTGTTCCCAGAATGGTGTTTCCACATCCTATCTCAGGCTCTGCTGCGGGGTGAGCTTTCCCCATAAGTAGGCTACTTCTTGGTTTGGGATTTCATATAATGTTTTTTTTCTAGTCCATTTTATGGATCTTCCTGGGATTTAAAATCAACCAGAGACTGAACACAAATTTGAATGCAAGCCAGGCTGGGGAAAGACTCAAAGGTCACAGCTTGGGACTGCTCTTGGACACTTGTTTAACTGTATGCATCAATCCCCTTGCTTTTAAAAGGACTTCAGAGTATATTTCTGTTTAAAAATATGCTTAAATGAACTGTGCTTAGAATAGAATTCTTTTAGCAATTATGGTCTGTGGTGTGTTGTATTAATTGGATGGGTTGTTCCCAGTGCATGTGCTTGTCAGGTAACCCAGTGAGGAGGGATTCAATCAGGTCTGTGGTCTCAGCTAAATCCACTGTTCCCATCATGAATGGCAGGAATCCCACAGGCAACCCCAAACTTGGTGTTTGACCTCTGTGCCTTTCTAAGGACACTTCAGGGTTCTAAAAACTGTACCCAGTTCCTCAAATACTTTTATTAGGTAATTAAAACCACCATGACTGTGTGCTGCAGAGAATAATTACGGTTTATTTAGCAATATCTGTGTTAGCTTCACCATGGCCAGTTTGAATTTTAACCTCAGCTGCATGTGCAGTTTTCAGCTTGAAGAGCAGGAGTGTGCATTTGAGGTTGACCTCCTTTTATGGAATCATTAGAAATATGGCAGTCATGTAGGTTGCTACCAAAATGCATTAATGATCGAGAATGGCTCTACTGCATTTCTCTTCCTGTGAAACAGCCCTCAGGCACACAGGACTTTCCCTGCAAAGCTGGAAGGATTTCTTCCTGAAGCATTGCTCAGGATGTGTAAATGATTTGTAGCCAAGGCATCAGCACAAATGATCTGGTTGATGTCCTTGGACCAAGCCATCCTTAAAGCACATCCTTTAAATCTCCTAGTTGCTAGATCCTATTCCTTTTCTGCCAAAACCTGTAGAGACATCCACAAGGGAAGTTCAGCACCAGGAGTGGAAGACTAGATGAGGTTAATGTTGTAACGTCTGACTGTGTTCCTTCTAAATTACAGAATCATTAGGGATATCTGATTTTCCAGGGCAAGTTAGCTGCAATATACTTGCCTAAAAAACATCAAATACACTAGCAAAAGGCAGTGTGTCTCGTGTTCCTTCCATCCATGAATTTTTGCCATTTTAAAATTGACCCAGGTTAGTCAAAGGACGAGCTCTGCTTTTAGCCTTCACTTTAGCTGTTCCTCTTGCTGTTAGCTAGAGCAGTTTTTTAAGGGGCAGACAGTAAGTTGCAGAATAGTAATGGTTCTGCTGCTTCCCTCCCTGTACTTTTCTGTTTGCATCTCACTGGCATCAGCAGGCATGGCTTATGCAGCACCTGCTTTTGCAAGCCTGCTGGATGCCTCTTATGTGGCCATTTATTTTTGAAAACAAATCAGGTATTTTGCTTTGAAAACTAAAGTGTAACTCTCCAAGGCTAGCTTTTTTGAAGGATGGATTCAGACAGAAATGGTCTTTCTAAATTACAGGTTTAAAATTACCCCACCATTATACAACTGCTTGGCACTTCTCCAGAAAACTGAAGACATTTGGAACCTTTTCCACTGAAAGGATAATTGCCCAATGAAAACAGGATTTGGGGAAACATAAACTGACATCAAGCTACTCCTTTTTGCTATAAATTATGTTGACTCTGCACTATTGCAAAATTACTTTGGATGATTTGACCATGGAAGAATGTAGTGAAAGACTCTTATTACCACACTCACGTGTGCAGGGAAATTGCAGTGCATCCAAACAAATCTAAGCTTAGATGAGACTTTCCACTGACTTCAAACAACTCTCTGCTTTTCTTCCTCAGAGTTGCACAGGCCTCTATTTTAATACCTTTAAGGTCCTTAACAACCAGGTGTTTCCCTTTGTGTGGCAGGATGGAAGTCACTTTTTCTTCTTCAACCAAATTTTCAATATTTGCTTTGTTTACTCCAGGCTGTCTTGAAAGCATTGAAAGACAGGAATGAAAAACTTCTGAGTTTGACTCTGAAAAAGAAATAGGTGTTTATGCAAGGTACCATTTTCCCATTAAACTACCTGTTGCAGGGTATCATTGAGTTTACTAGTATATTAGAAATTATTTAGGAAGAAGTTTTTAAGATGTGTATCAGCAAATGGGTGGGCATGTGTAAATAGGTAAACAGATGTATGGAAACTTGGGAGAACACACGTAATGCCCAATGTATGCTTCTGTGAGCATTGGAAGTGCCCAAGTGAATCGAAAAGACAAACTTTCCCATGGACTGTGAGTGATTTCTTTGTTTGGCTCAGTTTGCTTACCTACTTTATACTACAGGGTGGAAAGGGTTATATTTTCCTCTGTGTAAGTAAAAGATGGATGTTAGTCAGAGAGCCTGTCAGGCTGGTAAAAGTGAACTGTCAGGAGCTGACAACATATGAATGGAGTTACCTTGGAGATGCAATGAAGACCAAAAACTAGACATTGAGGTTCTAATGAATGCCTGCCGAGCGAGGCAATGTGTGAAAACAGCATGGCTGGACCTTGAAACAAAGGACTGAGGTGCTGGGATGCTGGAGGAACTCAGCGGAGGAGGAGGAGGGATGGTGTAAGGTGGGATGGTGTAAGGCCACACCTGAAGTCCCTCTGGGGCTCTGATCCTGGAGGAGCTGNTTTTTTTTTTTTTTTTTTTTTTTTTTCTGGGTGGCTTGTGTGCAGTCACTCAGCAAACCATTGGCAGGACCAGGAGAAGGGGCAGCCTTAGGGTGTCAGGTTGTGTCCTGATAAGTCTATCAATAGCCTGCTGCAAGCATTCACAGAAAACAAAATGACTTAAATGACAAGAGTAAGGGATTTTAGATAATGATATATACCCTAAACAACCCAACCTACAGATAAAAACAAGAGCTAATTTCCAGCCCTCTTACCTGAAATGAATTTTCTGTCCAGTCCCTGCTTGTAATACAAACTCCTAAATGCATCCTAGACCGACTCTAGCTAAGTTTGAGATGCCTGTCGATCAGTAAAGCAAAGATTTTTCCATGTGTGTGCTCAGTAGCAGGTGTCACTTTTAGTACCATTGAATCAGCTGAGATGGAGGGAAGATGACTGATTATCTGTAGATGTGTGTAGCTGTCACATTATTTGCCAGGATATGGATTGCATTGGATGGCTCAAAGGGCTGAGTGCTCACTTCTAAACTGGAGGCTCTAGCTTGGTTCTTCCCTACCACTTTCTGCAAATGCAAGGAAGGCTTGGTCTTACTGAGATCTTCAGAGTCTGGTTCTTTGTTTTTCTAGTATTGCCAATAATCTGGGATAATTCCTTCTGTGGAAGGAACATGTGTGGGGCCAGAAGAGCACTGTTTGGGGTGGATTTCTTTTCAGTCTTTCAGCTCAGCAGCAAGCAGTTCACCTGAGCCCCTTTTCTCCTGAATTGGTCTCCTCAGGGCTTGGTGTGCGGGCCAGAAGGAATATTTTATTGCTGCACTTTTGAACCTCACTTTCTCTGGCATGGTTTGCTGGTCATAAGGCCAATACTGATCTCAAGTGTGCTCCAAGAGACTGGTCATGTCCATGATGGCATGGTGAATTTATCTCTTTACACAGTGAGCTTGTGATTTCTGTTCATAAAAAAATACTTAAAACATGTTTGTTTTGTAATCGCTTCTTATCCC
This sequence comes from Pandion haliaetus, assembly GCA_013401275.1. NCBI lineage: Eukaryota > Metazoa > Chordata > Aves > Accipitriformes > Pandionidae > Pandion > Pandion haliaetus. Next base: position 104,556 of record VYZV01026715.1, on the reverse strand, counting down.
TCTGCCTTGAGGGTGATTTTTCCCATAGTTGCAGCGTTGTCTTCAGGAAAGCCTATGTTTTGTGACTTTGGGAAATGCACTGTCTGTTATGTGGGAATCTGTAGTATTTAGAGCCTTGCAGCCCAGGTTGTGACTGACTCCTATCAAGGAAAACTGCTAAAATTTTAGACAGCTGGAGCCTTGTTTCCTCCATCAGGTATGGAAAGGAGTGAATCCCTGGCTCCCTTCCCCTATGTCAGACCCCACTCTGTGCTAGGTCAGCCAACGCAAGAGCTAGAACTCTTGTTTCCAGTTGCTATGCCATAAGGTTACCATCTTGCATTATCTTGTTAAGCGTCAAAACCATGCATGCTTTCTTATGGGCTTGGGTGGACATAAGGACTCCCATTACAGAAAGGTAGGGTATATCAAAAATGAGTGCTGTCAAAGAAGTAGCGTCAACACCAAAGTGATTTCCTTGGAAGCTCAGAGAAAGGTTGGAAAAATATTTTGCCTCCCAAGAGCATAATTGCAAATGTTTACATACAACAGCCTGTAATGTCTGAAGTTACAGGTGCTTGCTTGTCTGTACCTGTAGGAGGAAGAGCATTTGGTGTATTGGTGTGCTTTCCTGAGTGGATGAGAGCATTCATGCCAGCAGGGACTTCAGGCCCCCGGGGAGTAAGACCGAAGCGTGTCTGCCTGTCTGGCCATCAGTATTGTTATTTTGCTGGAGCCTTATACAGAAACTAGGACCTGACAGATACGCTCTGCTGCACAAAACCTCACAGTGTTAATGTTGTTGCCAAATATAACTTCCAGTGATCTTCCAAACTGTTTCTCATTAGCTGTCCTAGCTGTGTCACTGCTGCTGATGGGAACTGGCCTTCACAACCTGCTCTGTGAACATACTTTCCAGAGCTCAGCTTGGACAGTGGTTATGGCTCTGCTGCTGCAAGTCTCCTGGGTTGGATCTGGGTCCATCCCCAGGAAAGGATTACAAAACAGAAGGCTCATATCACTGTTTGTTTATGGTGGTTTCGGGAAATGCGGGAGCAGCGTTACAGCTTGGATCTTTCCATTGGAGCTTGCAGATTCTCTGTAGAGAACCTGTCTCCTCTGCACTGCAGCAGCACTGATCTTAGTCCAGAAACAATTTGGGTTTTTTTTGGCTGCACTTTGGAGAAATTCATTCAGTCTAATGGGATTTTGAAGAAGAAAAACAAAAGTATCTAAGAGCCTGAGGTTTGAGAAGTTGGCTGCTGCACACTGGGTGGAATTCTGAATGGAAAAATCCTGTAGATTTCTGCTATGCAGAGCTAGTTGTCCAGACCTAATGCACTTCCTCGTGTCAGTTAAGTACTATCTAAAAACTACAGGATGCTTGCCACTAAATTCTCGTATTCAGTTGCATTTCATAGGTTCAAGATTGCCTGTCACCCAAGAAAGAAAGAAAGAAACGTGTATGCTGAATTGTTTGTATTAATTTCCATGAGCAAAGCTTTCAGAGTTTTATTAGCTACCTATTTCACAAGTGCTTTGGATAACATTAATAATATGATAAAAAAGCCATGCTTTCATAAGACAGAAGGTTGTAAGACAATTGCAAAATGAAAGGTGGTTTAGGGTGACTACAGGAGGTGGTCAGCCAGTGTAGAGCACAGCTGAAAGAGGCTGTAGTAATTTGTTGTAGGTGTCCGATGAGTCCATGCTTGTAAAAGGGGGGGGAAATCTAGAAGCAGAAAATGAGAAGTTTAGGGACACAAAGAAAGAATTTTCTTGAACGCTGTCATAGATCTTGGCTATAATTCACCCAAACCTGTGCTGGAGCTGTGCTGCACACATCTGAAAAAAGCTTGCTAACATTAATCATTGTGACAGCATTAAACGGTGTGCTTGTTCCCTGGCTCCAGCATCCAAGGGCACTGGGCTCCCCCTTGTATCTCTCCATCCCTGCCTGTGCACTGAGGAGGTTAACTTCAACTGTGGCCAGGCTGGCCAAGAGAGTGCCGCCTGGTGTTGCCAGTTGGGCTTTGGTCAGCACAGCTGCTTGTGGAAGACTGGGAGCTCTGTCTTTGTAAAATTAAATTCCTCTTGGCTCTGGGGTGCTGCATGCTTTGCATTTTTTTTTGGCTGGCAGAAATTCCTGAGAGTGAGTGGGGCATCAGGTGCTTTATACTGGTGTTGTCATTTAGGAGAGATTTGCTTTCTAGTGATTGCTTATTTACTTATCTAAATTAAATTCAAATGGTGGTTTTAGATGCTGAGACTGCCTGAGCCTGTGTTTTCTGAAAGCCCATTAACACAATGATCTGCATTTATGAAAAACTGAGTATCCTATCTGAAAGTGTGACAAGTACAGTAAATTTTGCAAGGAGCCTGGCTGGGAGGAGATGCTCTTGTCCCTCCTGCCAGGTTGTGTGCATTGGGATCAGAGTGGTGAATCATGGGAATGTGCAGGGAGCAGCATTATTCTCTTTCTGTTCTCCATATGGAGATGGCCATTATGGGTCCCACAGGGAGGATGACTGAAGCACTGCTGTTAGCCAGGTCAGGTCATGAAGTGCTGGGGGAAGGACCTAATGCAAAACCCTTGACAGACTTGTGTCCCCTTCCAGAGACGCACTTGATGCTGCCAGCGTGCTTTATAATCGAGTTGATGAGGGCGTTCACCGACTGGTGATGCTGTCAAACAAACGTATCCAGGAACTGGAGCTGGTGATGGAGTTTGAGAAAGTGGAAGAGTGTTTTAAGGAGGTAAGGCCTGTCTGTCGGTTCCAGTGACTGCCTGCTGCCACCCTGTGATTGTGTGTCCCGTAGCAGGTACTGGGCCTGTTGATCTGTTGTGTGAAGGTGTAGAATGATGTCTGTAGACCCTTAAAAAGAAAAACTGGACATAAGAATTTGAGATNTTTTTTTTTTTTTTTTTCCCCCCCCCCCCCCCGAGATGTGCTGAGAGCCAAGCCACTGTTCTGCCTGGTATCTCCTGATGCCAGGTAAAAGTATTCTGGCTGCTCTCTAGGTGTGGATCAGTCAAACCCTATAAGCATCTGTGATGTTTTTACATACTTAAAGGCCACAGTGTAGTGGCTTATTGGTAAGCAGTACACCTGGAGGTGGGGTGTCTTTTCACAGTGGTCAGCAAAAGTACCCTCCCAGCAAGAGTGCTGAGGAGCCATTCTTCATGGTCCACCTTCAGAAGCAGCAAAGCAATGGCAATAAGCTGATAGAGTCCATGTGTCCCCTCTGGGCTGTAGATCCTGCAGGGTTTGCCTACATCCTGCTGCTGAATGAGCCACCCATTGCATACCCCACGCTAGCTGCCCATCCCTGCTGTGCATTCTGTTTAGATTCCTGTGTAGTGCTCAGGTCCCTGCTATCTGATAAGTCCCAGGCACACTCCTCCCCCTCCGGGTGCAGCCCCAGGCACGCTCCTTTTGCCTCTGATGCAGCCCTATATACAGTCTCCAGGCAGTGGAACAGTCTCTTGTCCTTGGCCCAAGAGCTGTGCTCAACCCCCCCCACCCCCCTGCACTTCTGTGGGAGCTTAAACTTCCCTTCATGTGGTGCTCATTGAAACTCTTTACAGTCGTGGGATAACTGAAGCAAACAGGCACTGGCTTTCAGAAAGATCTTTGAAACCTGTAGCTGTGTAGAGAACCTTAAAAAGTCATAAAGTAGCTCAGGCTGTCTACGCATCCTATGAGATCTCATCAGTTCTTTCAGTGTTGCAGATCCCAGACATTCAGTGTTGTAGATCCTTAAGCCTGAGTTCAACCTCGAGATTGTGGAGTTGCATAGTCTTCCTTGCTGTAACTTGTCAACAATGAGAAGTTTTATGTATCACTTACTACCCTGTGTGTGTGAATGCTTGTGCGCTGTTTGGACCTCACCTTAGGAACTTGCATTCTTAAAGATCAGTACTAGGACCAGTTTCACCATTGCCCTTCTAGGGTTCTGGGCTCATCTCCTCTGGAGAGAACTGGATTTGCAAAGGAGGTTGTAGCCTACCTGTTGTTTTCACAGGCCAAGGTGGATCCAAGAGTTTTAATGACTTCCCATTTGGAGGTAGACACTCAGGTGCCATGCACTATGTGTTCAGGACAAGAAGTGTGATGCAAGCACTTAGTAAAGACTCCCTTAAACACACAGGTTCCTAATACCAAACAGAAATGAAGAAAGGCACAAAGGCAGGCTCTGCAACCTGTCCCTGCTTTAAGCTGAACTTTTTTTGATTGAATTGAGCAAAACTGACTGCTGCCAGCTTGCTTTGCTTGCAGATCATCAATGGTGGCAGCAGCTGCTCCTGCTTTTAAGCCTGCCTAGGAGCCCTAGGCAGCAGCAGTGTGCCCCTCTGCAGTATGGGTCACAACCTGGGAACCCACCCATCTCCTCCTCTTGCTGATGGGCTTATTCCATAAGCATGGACCATCTCTCAGTCCACAAGACTAGGAGTTTGTCCTTGACTGCAGGGGTTGAGTTGGGATATGGATTTAGATGATACAGGAAAACAGGATGCATGGGCATTAGGAAACATTTAGTCTGTCCCTTCCCCCAGGTGCAGCTATGCCTGAAGCATTGCAGACAAGTTTACTAGCCTGTTTTTAAAACCCACTGTTGATGGAGATGCTGTGTTATCCTGCTTGGCCTCCTGTGTCTGCTTTGCTTTTAGGACACTCTTGTTAGTCAGTCTTCTACCTGCATTTGAGGATATAGGCTTATAACTGCGGCAGTAGCTGGGCTGTCGAGGAACCTGCAATTACTGCCCAGCTTTGTGGCGAGCTGCCTTCAGAAAACCGGTAGCTGAGAGTCCCAGAGAACTGTGAAACATTGCAGATGGGGAGAATCCGTCAGTACATTCGCACTGACGTAGCTCATGTCCTGCCAGTCAGAAAAGGGAAGTGATGTAGGAAATCTGGCAGCAGGGAGGTTTTATCCCACTTGGGGATAACAATAATAGGAATATCAGGCCAGCCTTCAGGTTGCAGAGCTTGCATTAGACCATGGCTCACCTGAAACAGAGCCCAAGCAGCTACTTGCCCTGTTTATGCCTAAGGCTAGTGAGCAATAGCAGAGCTTTGCAATTACTTGGTAACGTGAAGTGGAAAAACTTCTAGCAAGAGGCTCAGACTGAAATGCCAGGATGGGGGGAGAAGTGTACATGCACATTCTTTCCAGTAATGAAGTGACCAGCGTTGTGAGAGCAGTTCCTTGCTCTTTCCACATAAAGGCCTACCTTGGTGAATAGCACAGGGTGAATAATAGTGGGGCTTTTCCCTTTTCTCCTAGGTCAGCACTTGGATTGAGAATGTTGGCAGAAAACGGCTAAAGGAAACAATCAACCTGGATGATTCTTTGGAGATGCTGCTTCAAGCACAAAAGCAGTTCAGGGAGTTTGATCTCGTTGCCAGTGTAAGTGTTGTCTGATTGGAAAAATATATTCTCCAGAGTCTGAGTTGGTAGCTTGTGTGCCTTGTATGTGCTCAGCCAAATCCATGATGCTAAGACAGCATTGGTAGAGGGTTCATCACCAAGGTGTGTGTCATTCCTTCATACTACTTAGCTTCCCTGCTCTCCTCGTGTAGACAAAGCCACCAGCTTAGCACCTTAGTAGATAGTATTTGCCAGTCTTGAGGAAAATAACTACTGTGATGGAAGATGGATTTCTTTGTTACTCCCTTGATGTGCTTGTAACACTACCTTTTTTTTTTTTTTTTTTTTTTATCCTAGTTGACCTGTGGGCTTGCTGTGTAGGCCTTTACAAACTGCTGTGTGGCTAACGTAAATCATAAAAGAGGTCAGGGCTCCAGAATTCTACTGTAAATAAGTACACTCCTGCTAATGTGATTTGAACCTTAAAAAACAGTCTAATTAGCCCTAGCTGTTAATGACCTTGAAGACTATCTACTGTCAGGTCTCTATCCTCATATACAATCCCATTTTGCTTTCAGGAATATTGCAAAAGGGGGCAGGAAGCACTAAAGAAGATGGATCGATGGGAAGACTTTTCCTCTGTGGATGTACATTCTTGCAGGGTAAAGCTGCAGACCTACAAAGATCAACTGGAGGAGTTCTGCACTCAACTGGATGAAAACAGGCACCTAATCTGTGAGACGGTCAGGCTGTATGAATTCTTTGACAAGGTAAGACAAGGCATCTGCTGCACAGAGGAGCACATAAAAAGCCTGCTCGGACTCAGTCCAGAGCTTGGTTGTTTATGAAAGGTGCAAAACAGTGTGTGTGCACGAACAGGGAGCTGGTTCTATGACCTGTAAAAGTCCCTGCACACTTATATGTCTGCAGGGATTTTTTTCAAGTCAGTACGTGGCAGAAGGGATGGGTGTGTATTCAAGAAAATGTCCACATCTGTTAAGAATAGAGGTCTTCTGCTGTCTGAGCTGTAGCTTTTAGGCCCTTCTCATGGCTGCAGTAGACAGAAGGATCATGGCAGTACTGGCTCCAATGACAAGGGCCAAGAGATTGGCTGCTTGTGTCCGGTCTTGGCCACCATGCCAGGGTAGGCTGCTTGCCTTTTGTTCATACTGTATCCTTACATGCTGGTAAAGTCAGCCTGTTGACCCATGAGGAGTAGCACCCTGCTATTCAGCCTTAAATATAGCCAGCTTCTCTCTTGTGGAGGCCTGTGTGAGGAAATGGAGCACCAGAATGGGGTGCTATGAAATGTGGCTGAGGGAACAAGGGGACTGGGGTGGCCCAGGCACCTGGAAAGCAGGAGGAGAGGTTGCATGTGGTGACTGCCGAGTGCCTGGCCTTCTCACTTGTTTGGTTTAGTGCAAATGCACCCATTCAGCAGACCTGCAGTTGGATTTGGTGTCCTTTAATTTGTAAAGTTGCAGATGAATAAACAGTAGGATTTTCTAAGTGCATTTTAAAATACAGCTTTGGCAAGCACAGAAGGCCAGAGAGCCTGTGCTCCATTTATTCCACACTTGTACAAACATTGGGTATTGAAGTTCTCAAATTCCAGAAAGAATAGACACTAAAAGTTAAGCTGTACCAGATGTAGGTGCCACTTAGTTGCTGTCTCTGAGCTGCCTTGGCAGCCAGAAGTGCTCAGAGGAGGGGGGAGGAGATTCAGCTAAACATGAAAACATCAAGAAGCATCCTGTGCGAGGGAGGAAAGTGGAGAAGGCAGCCCAGAACATTGCTGTCAGGGCGTGTGACGATTGAGTTTGGTGCTCTACAGGTCTGCTCTAGCTCATCTGTGCAGTTTGCTGTGCAGGTGGGGGACTCTTGCTGTGGGAATGTGTCATTTTTTTTTTTTTCACCCAAGGGAGAGAAAAGTGCCTCCTGTGCCATAGGAAAATGGCAAGAATCTGTGCTCTGCTCGCTCACTGAGCACAGATGTTCAGGGACTGCTCTAGTCAGTCCCTGAACACCACTTGCCATCATGGGGGATCCTGGGAAGGATCCTGGTAAAGATGGTTTTTGTCATGGTTTTTCTGATACTGAGGCACACAAAGGTGCCGAGCCTTGCTTGGCATATTGGCAATTCTGTGGCCAAGCCAAACATTGGTCCTGTATGAACCCACTCAGCCAAAGTTGGAAATCTCTGGAGCACGGACGTGGGCTGTAGCACCTGATAGCTGCTCTGTTCAGGTAGACTAGTAGCTCTTGGGCTGCCAGGGTAGTCAGACATGACTCAACGGCAGTGGGTGTTCTTCCACAACTTCAAAGCCTTTCAAAACCTGGGCCATTCCCAGGGGCGTAAATGTTACACAGACCCCAAAGATGGACTATTTATTTTCTTAGGGTGTCGTAGCACTGCTCATAGAGCTTCTTTTTGGTGGATGACAACTGGGGGATGCAGTCCTTGGTAGCAGCTTCCCTCTTCGTTGTGCCTTCCATGCTGCACAGCCCCAGTGAAAACTGAATTATAGTGGCACACTGTGTTTGCACACTGCTTTAGTGTGGAGGAGAGGTATCTCGCTTAGTGAGGGAGGAGGATTTTGATCTCACTGGTTTCAGTAGAACTATAAACAATGCTGGTGTTGTAAATATTAACACGTGTGTATTGTGAACCACTGGCCAACTGAAACCAGGGGTGTTGGGGGGATACATCCTGAAGCTGTAGGATGAGTGCAGAAATCGCTGTGCAGCATGAAAGTTCTTTCAGTGCCGATTATTTTGATCTCAATCTCCAGAATGCTTTCTGCCTTCCCAAAGCAAAGTCAGTGGTGTGGTCTGGGAGGTGGGGGGAAGGCAGAAGATTTTATCTAAACTGATGTCACTCTCTTCTGATGCTGTGCTGCTTTGGCCTTCCTGCAGTGATCTTGTCAGTGCCTGCCTAACCCCCTTCTCTCTTCCCTAATATCTGAGGGGATATCAACAGCAGGAGTCTACACTAAGCAATGTCCTTGATTTTCCTTCTTGTAAAGAGCCTGCAGCGTGCCAGACCCCAGGATCTGGGGAAGAAGCCTGAGGATGCGTAAGCAATGTATGCTGTGGTAATGAGCTGGCAAGCTCAGATCTCTCCAAATATCTCAGCATGTGCCAAGGGAGCGGAGCACCCATCATGGGGATCATGGTATTCATCCCTCACGTATCTTGCTGCCTACTAGGAATGGGAGGCTCCATTCTGCTGGCCCTTCTGCATGTGGTGGGCAAGTGTTTCACAGGGTGCTGCCTGTAGCTGCTGGACAGGCCATGGGACAGGACAGCACAACCCCATATAGTCTGTCAGGACGCTGTACTATGTTTTTCACTGCTTGGCAGTTCCTGATGGCCTGTCAGAGCTCCCTGTGATGAGGCAGGCTGAGCTGGGCCAGACCACATGGAGCTTGCACATGGGCTGGCAGGGTTCCCTCCCCAAAGCCATGACCAGTGCCAAGCTGGATGTTTCCATTTGTCCCCACTTCCTTTGTGGCATGAGCTCTTGGTGCCTGACAAGGGCTGGATGATGGCTGAGCTGAGGCAGGAGGAGCGGTGAAGGAAGCTGCCTTCCCCATCTCTGACTGCGGGCAGAGGATTGTTTTTCAGTACCACAAACTCGGCGCGGGCATACTCGGGGACCTGCCATCTTCCTGTGGCTTCAAGCCTGTTCTGGCTGCTGTCCCTTGTTTAGTCTTGGAACTGAGTCTGTTGGGATCTGACACCACACAGTGCTTTGGGGGAGAACTGAGAAGCTGAGCAAGCAAGGGTGTGTATGTTGTACTGAAAGCACTGATGTCTGCTTTGTTCTGGGGTGCCTGCAAGGCTGGACCCCAGTACCCTTCTCTCCCACTGCCTATCCTGGCTTCACAATAACACTGCCATAGGCACACCATCATTACCAGGAGGAGCTAGAGCAAGTCTCTGTTTCCTTGCTCACCTTGTTAGCCTTCACATTTTTTCCTTTCTCAAGCTTGATTTGGGTGAAATTATTTCCCAGGTCACTTCTATATCCCAGCTCTCTGCATACTCTTGACTTTACTATAAGCAAAGTGCCCAGCTGCCTGGACTTCAGGCTTGAAATGGCCCATGTGAGAGCTGCATGCTCTGTCAGGACCACAGCTACCTAACTCGCAGTGGCTTGTCTAATGAGCCAGAGCACACAGCATGGTCTCTGCCTGTGCTGGGAGGACGATGAGTCCTGCAGAAGGTCGGTAGTGAAGGTGCACTTGCTGGCAAAAGTCACTCTGTTGGAAGAAAGCACTGATCCAACCGGAAAGGGCAGAGTCCCATCACACTGGCTCAGCACCTGCATACCCTGCAGCTGTGTGGTGGTGTGGTGCCCAGAGCCTCACAGCTGAACTGCCTGTGTCATTACAGGAGGGCCTGAGGCAGCTCCAGGGGCTTCTTCCTGCTTGTCAGGATGTTGTGCAAGATGCTGCCTCTTTTGGTGCTCAGGGAAAGTATGGGCATTGCTCTGCCATGGCCTGGGAGCCTTGTGCAGCTTGGGGCCTTGCCTTGCATTTGCTTTCTGAGGGAAGCCATTTGGAGGCCCAGTGCTCAGGATTGTTGGGGTGAGGATAGTCAAGAAATAGTAGCGTTTCCCTTGTTGGGATTTCTTGGGGCTCTGCTCCATGAGCTGTTCCTTCAGTGGTGTTCTCTGGCTGCCACCCTTGGATCCCTTCTCTCAAAGGACCCCTGCCTGTCATCCTGTGCTGATTCTGGTTCCTCAGTAGCGATCTCCAGCCAACCCTGGCTTCTTTCTGCTGCGTGCAAGGAGCTGTTGCTTCTGAGCTCTGCTTGGAGTGGGCAGCGTGTCGCCCAACCTCTCTCTGACATCTCTCGCAGAGTGGGTTACCTGCGCTCACGTGTGGATCTACCCCCACTGCGGGTTCTCCTCCACCCTCCTCCTCTCCCTCTCCTCCTCAGCCACTTTGTTCTTTGTGGCTTAGAAAACAAAGCCTTTGGCAAGTGAAGGAGGTGCCTGCCCTTTCTGGGGGAGGGCCAGCTGGCCTGCATTTGATTATGGCAGTGCCTCCTCATCCCTCCGCATTGTCCTTGCTGCTGTAGGAATGCCAGCCTTTTTGCGCTCCATCCCGTGAACAAGTGTTGCTGCCTCTGGGGCCCAAAGAGGGGCTGGGGCCCTTCTTCCCATCCGTCCAGGCCCGGCTGGCAGGAGAGCCTCTCTGCACATCTCCATGCACCTTCCCTCTGAGTCGCATACACCCCGTCCTGACTCCGGCAGCAGACAGACACAGCAAACCCTCTTGTAAGTACCGAGTGTCCGGTGCCCCGGCTGACGTGTGAGTTGTATTGAGATTGTTTGGAAACAATGTAAGAGAAGGCTTTTCACTCGGTTGCTTGTGCGTGTCTGTATGCATCCAGCATGAATCACAGTGCTTTGTGTGTGTTTATTGTGCTCTCAGACAGAGTCATGTGAGCTGTGTGCATCTTTGCATGGTCCCTCCAAATGCTAGGGTTGTGCTGTCTGTAATACAGCAGTGTCTGTCCCTCTTTCTCTTTACTAGAGGTTATTGCATGATCATTTCAGTGGGCATAATTTAACTGCACCTAGGAGTTGTTGCTGGGATTGTGCACCTCCAGACTAGCTGGATTTATGCTCAGGGCAGGTGGTAGGTACCTTTTGATCTGCCCAGACTTCTGTTAAAGGTTGTGGACAGCACAATAGGGGGCTGCTCTCCTCGACTGCTTCAAGGTTTGCTGGGCTTCTGTCCTGTGGGTGACTTGAGACCTGGTGGCACAGTGTTCCCAGCTTCAAGAGATGGATCTGATCTTAGATGTGACAGCATAAATCCAGAGCATGATAAGTTAGCTGACTTCTGCAGATGTCATTACCTCTCACTTCTCCCCAAAAGACTCAGAACAGCGACCTGATACGTCATTTTCTGCTGTTCTTCCTTTCTGATGATGTGCCAGATAAAATGTTACAGATGATGGTTTTGAGGAAAAAAAAAAAAATCAAGTCCCCTTCAGGCAATAAATTATTGATGTTTCTTTTTGCTTAGCCTTTGATGAGGAAAGAAGGGTTGTGAATGCTGGTCTGTGGGAAGCTGGAAAGGATCCTGGTGGCTGCAACCTAAAAGTGTGATTTTTTCTATCACTGGCTGTTTGGCACAGTTTGAGAGTTAATTTGACTGAAAGGGCATTATGATTCTGTGCTCTGGGAACGTGCTTGGAGGAGAAGTGGAGAATAGAGCTTAGCACCAAGGTGGAAAAAGAGGCATTTGATGTGTCCTTACTGTAGTGTACTTACTATGAACAGAGACTGTGCCATGATGCTTGTCACTTGCTAGCAGTCCTGTGCTTGTCAGAACGTGGCTTTGCCCCCCAGCACCTCTGAGCAAATGAGGTGTTTGCTGTGGTTTATAATAAAGTCTCTGGGAGGGGTTTAACATGCACTATTCTCTCTCTACCTCTGTGCAGAGATTGGCTTTACTTTTCTGGGGATGGGCTGTACAACATTCCCAAATAACAGCTTTCATCTGGTTACTGGTGCAGGTTCTCAAGATGATGAAGTATCATCTTGAGATGAGATTTGAGTAGCACAACAGAGAGGAATATATACTGTGCCTTCCTGATGCTGAAAAACTGTTTTAGGGGAAGCCACTGTTGTCTGGCTTCAGCATTGCCTGACAGCAGCTGTCTCATCTCTCTTCTTCTCTTCTCTATCCTTCCTCAGTTACACTTGTAAAGTCGTGCCCCTAGACAGACATCTAGTCTGATTTGCTCTCCCGTTTCATGGGTGTCCTTTTTCATGCACAGCCTGAAGCAGTTGGGGGAGTAGCCTTGAGGTTGGAAAATCGATCCTCTGGCAGAGTTCATGCAAGGTTAATGTGTGAAATGTCTCCCTTCTTCCCGCCAGGTTTTTGCTGGAGAAGTCTTCTTGCAAGGTTAATAAGCCTCTAATGTTTACTTTCCCATCAAAGGGTATTCATGTATCAGAAAGTTTCTGCTTTGCCTTGGAGTTTGAGATGGCCCTCTTGCACAAACAAGAAGTCCTGGATGTTTTAATCTGATCTGCTACAGCTCCCCCATATTTTTCTGTCCTGCAAAATTAGTGATTTGGAAACTGTTGTTTTATGAATTCTCCAGTAATTCACTGCTGGAACTACTGGTGTCTAGGCTATTTTCTCCTGTGTTTCATCAATTACTTTATTGCCAAATTGGCATCATAGCAGTTCCCCTAGCTCCTGCAAGCTCTGTGACAGCAGGTGAATGCTAAATGCTAATTAGCACCAGCAGCACTCGGTGCTCCTTTCTGGTTGCACAACACGGGTGTGAGACTGGTGCTTAAGTTTGTCCTTCAGTGTTAAAGGGCAGCAGTGAATTAAGTAGGGTTTTTCATGTGTTAAATCCAAGCACAATATGCAGTTGAAGGTGAGGGGTTCTTCAGTTGAGATACTTTTGAACACCTCTCCCCAGCACCTCAGGGTCTGCTTTAGTGCAGTATGAGGTCTGTGTGATGTGTTTGTGGCACGTGCAGGGGAGCAAAGCCTTGATCTGACACTGTGGAGTCCTTCTCCCTCCTACTGTGCTGTCAGAATCCTCCCCATCGCTGGAGGGCACAGCAGGAAGGAGAGGCTGGGGGAGCCAGCCAGTGTGTAGCATCTTTTTGGATATAGGCTGCTCACCCCTCAACTGCCTTCCCTGATCCGAGGAGTGCCAACATGTTCTGCCACTGCTGTGTATACAGGGGGGCAATGCTTGACGTCCTGAAAGCACCTTCTGACTTCATCCTTGGATCGCTGGAGCACCTCTGTATAAATATTCCTCGGTGTCCTTGGTGGCCCATGAGCATAAACTGACAGTTGTCTGAAAGTCTGGGGCTCCCCTTCTCCGAGTCAGGTGGGATCAAATCTCCTGGAGGATCATGACACTGGTAGCGAGGCAGTAATGGCAGGGAAGCAGCATTTCCTCCTAGGAGGTTTAGGGATTTCCCAGCTGGTGTTGCAGCTGATCTGCAAGGGGAGCGCACTGCATTTGAGGTGTAAGCTCTGATGCTAGCAGAGCTCTTTCTTCAACTGACTGCAGCCTTATGCACATGTGCAAAATTTGGGGTTTGGGTGCTTTTTTTTCGTTCAGATCTTGAGATAGGAGCTGCGCAGGGTGACAGGTTTTCTGAATGTTTGTGTGCTGGCATCCATCTGGATGCTCAGATCCTCCTGGAGGCTGGAATTCCCTTTAGTCACGGGAGTTAAATAGATCTGTTCGAGCAATCTGGACATGAAGCTCCCCTCAGTGTACAGATGGGGCTGAAGCTCACAATGGCTCCCATCTGCATATCAAAGCCCTGGACATATGGACAGGGTTCTCCCAAGCACCCGCTGCCTCTGACCAGGCTCCTTTGGCTGCTCCATGGGGGTTTGCATCCTCTGAGTACATCTTGGCGTGCTCTTAAACCAGGGAGCTATTTCTAGCTTTGTCAGCTACCCTGAAGAAGGGAGGCCCAACAGATGCGCTAGGTGTCTGGGTTCAGTTTCAGCTTCACATCTCCCAAGGCACAAGCACCTACAGTGCAGTGCGGAGAGATCCCAGCACATCATGGTTTGGCTCGGCTGGGCTTGTCACAGGGGAAAGGATATGAATTGAAGATTACAGAGAAACCATCCACACTCCCCATCCAGGCCCAAAGACATACTAGAGGTTTTGCAATCCCCAGATGGACATGGAGAACCTCATTAGAAGGGAGCCAGTGCAGAGCAGACAGGAGACACCTGCCACAGTCCAGTCTGTCCTCACTGGCCTGCGGTGTACTATTACAGCGGGGTGTTTGTACAGCGTGTGGCTGTTGGGACAGATGTAAAAGCAAAGCATGCAAAAAAGTGATTTGTTGCTGTTGTGCAAGTTGCCAGCTGTGGTGACTCATGCATCTTGCTGTGGCTTGATCTTGAATCTGGCTGGTAACTTGAGGCTCTTGGCCCTCTCCAAAGAGGGGAGTTCTCCCGTTCGCTAAAAAAACCCTGAAAACGTGTCACCCTTTTCCTCCTCCTCCTCTAGGCAGTGGTCGTACATCCACAAACACACACACGCTCACTCCTTCATGCCTCCTGCTTTCTCAGCCATCAGTGAGTTACACTCAACACGTGTTACTTCTTTCAAGTCAATCTTCAGATGGTTTCATGACTCTGTAGTGACTGGTGTAGGCTGTACCCACCAGAGCCACCAGATTTCAGTTGTTAGGGGCAGCCAGAGAGGACAGTGGCCAAAACAGACTTTAGCATGCAGTTTGGGTTTGTAACTGGTGAAGGACCAGAAAGGAGGGAGGATAATACTCAACAAGGCACTGAAACAGCATCTGCTCTTATTCTGGTAAGAATGGGTTGTGAGCAGAATTTCATTGACAGAAAATCTTTGCTATAGGTGCAGAAAGCTGCTGAAAAAATGGGCAGTGCCTCTGATGTGAATAGGCTGGTTTGCAGCAAAGGCCAACATTAAAGTTTATGATTTTACTGGGAGCAAACTCAGCCCCCGGTCCTCTGGACTTGGGAGCTGAAAAATCAGTGCAGAATCTACGCAAGGATGCAAAGTCATGAGGGACTGTAGAGCAAAAAGGAAAAACTGAGGGAAAACTGCACATTGTCAGCTGTTGGGAGGTTTTCTGTGGCTGCAGAGCAGTGGAAGCTGTGGGGAGGGCAAATCTCAGACAATTGCTGCTCACCTTCCTAGGGAGTCATTTTATACACACACACATATATTTATATACATATGTGTGTTGTATATACATAGGTGTGTGTCTGTATACAGATATATATATAATGAAACTGGCACAGGCTGATCTGCGGAAGCTCTGAATTGTACTGAAGCAGGGATTATTGTAGCTTGTTGTGATTCATCAGTTGAGTCAGCCTGTTCCTAATGGAGCTACCCTAGGTGTTGCCTGGCAGTAGCAGCAGTAGTTAGAGAAAAGAAGGGCAAGCAGGCATCCTGCACGCCAGCTCCAGCACAGCAAGCCACAGTTGCCCTTTGGGTCCTCGTGCTGTCGTCAAGACAGCTGAAATCATGTGCAATCCTATTTTATCCAATTATATTCTCCTATAATTAGACTCTTCTGGACTTGTCAAGCCTGGCTGCCCAGAGGGGAAATGAAGAGATTTTTGAGCTCTGTTCTTGTTTACCCAGAGTGCTGCTGCAAAAGGATTTCTAAGCAGGTTGCTCTAACGAGCACCCTTTGATGGTGCTTGGGCTGTGGCATGCCAAGAACCAACCCTGACCAGCATTGCTTCCTTGACCCCTTGTTCTTTCCTGCCCAGCTGTGGGTATCTACTTGTTCTCCTTTCTTATGCTTAAATCCACGGAGTTTGTAGTCTGCGTTTGTCTTTCATCTTTTGCCCTCCCACAGTGTTTGTACAGCATCTGGTGCTTGGTAACAAGGCAGAAATGCAAATACAGGATTTCAAGTTTGTTTTCCTTAGCAGCTAGTTTTAGGCGAACTGGTGATTTTAGTGGTCTCTCCTCCCTTGGAGAGAGGAGGGGAGGTACTGTGAGCTGCACAGCAAGTCAGAAATGGTTTAGCTTTTTATTTGAAGAGGGTGAGTCCTTTCCTCCGTGTTTAAAGCTGAGCTTTTACCAGCTACATCCCATGTAGGACACAGTTTTGATTAGTTTGGCTTCTGCTGCTAATGAATCCCAGGAGGGCTTCAAATGCAGTTTGGAAGAGTCAAATGCTACAAGGTGGGGAAGAGAGTAACAGTGAACCTCTGCATAGAGAGGAGATTACTTCTAACTTGGTGGCTTTGCTCAAATGCTTGTGCTCTGAAATGACATGGTTTCTTGTACGTCCAAGCGTGGCTGCCTGTTTGTAGAGCCGCAAATCTTGCTAGAAGTGAGTAGGGCCTTTGGCTTTCAGAGATGTGTAAAAAGCATTGCAATGTCTAGGAGGGATCACTGTTTTCTCCAAAGCTCTCATGTGTCCAGTGGCGGCTTGCTTTGAATTTTACTTGAATTGGGGTTGGTTGGGATGTTTTCTCTCCCTGTTTTTTGCACTGTGAAAGAAAGGGGATCTGGCCTCCATCCAGTCGGGGTGTTCTCCGCATACTTCAGTGGTTCTCATGTGAAGTGCGGCCCCTTCCCCCTTTGCCTTGTCTCTGGTTACCAGGGCTCCTCAATCTGGTATTTAGGCTAGCAGCATTTGCCTGTGAATAGCCAGAGCTGAAATGATGCACTGAAGCAGTGGCCCTGCCCCAGTCCGGCCATAGGGGATGGTAATGTACAGCACAGAGCTGTGTGCAGCCAGGATATGGACCCTCTTTGTATGGATGGGAAGGTAGGATGAAGTCTATTTTTAATGGATTAATTGACTTGCTAGGGGGACATCTGCAGGTCCTGAAGTCTTGCCCTTTCACTGCTCCTCCCTTCATGGTGTTACTGGTATTGGTGGGTGGGAGCCTGAGGAAAGCCCAAAGCAGATCTAAGTGAGTGGTGAGCTGACCACTTTCTGCTATATCTACTTGGTCTCTGAGTTAGCAGAGAAACAGGCTTGTCGCTGTTTGCCCTCTGACAGCTCTTGTGACAGTAAGGTTTTAGTATGGATAATTTTGCTTTCAATATATTTTGATATAAAATGGCTTTTTAATTGTGGTCTTGCTGAACTGTCAGCATACAAAGCAGTCTCAAGCCACAGGTCCCTGCTAATGCTGTGCATGGAGCAGCCTGTGACGAGTGACACATCAGCGTTGTGAGCAGGAGTCGGTTCTCAAAGCAGCCTAAAGTCATGTTGGACTTTAGAGGGAATAAGCCCAAATGAGCATCTGTAATGAGAGGAGCACACCTGGGAGCAAGCATTTTTGTGCAAGACAGCAGCATTTACTTTGGACTTGTGTTCTGGTAAGTGCCCTGTCACTCTTTACTCTTGTGCTGTGAGTGCTGCGACCGGTGTCTCAGCTCTGCAGGGTTCAGTGCCAAGACCTTGGGCTGCCAGCAGAGCAGGGCAGCTTCAGGAGTCAGTGCCTACATGGCACCATGTATAGCTGTTGGGAAGTGCTTGGCTCAGTTCACAACAGTACCTGTGATGCTTTGACCTTTTCTGGGTGCATCAGTTCTGTCTCCTTTGCTGCAAGCCAACCTCATCTGCTCTTCAAACTCACAGCTGAAGTTAAGGGCACTCAGAGGGAACATAATGGTGGTGAGAGGAGGTCTTGTTAAATGGGGAGTTGTGCAGTTGTTTCTTGCCCCAAAGACGTGTGATTAGTGGTGTCTCACTAATGAAGAGCAGAGTGAAGCACAGCTTGCATACAGGAGCTGCACACAAGCTGGATCAGGGCTTGTTTGATGATGTTGGTTTCTTTTTTGCTGTCCTTGGCAATGTTCCCAGCTGTTGTGCTGCTTCCCTCTCTCTGTGTTGTAGAAAGCAAGGGAGTGGGGGGCTTGCAGTCCTGGGACATTGCTGCATAAGGATAGGGGACTTGGTCTGTGTTGTGGCTGTGCTTCAGTCATTGGCTTCAGTCATCATACCCACAGCTGTATTGGATCCCTGCCTGTGTTGTTGCTCCCATCAGGATCAGTCTTGGCTTTTCATCACCCTTATCGCAGCTCCCCGGTACAGTTTCTTCAGATTCAGAAGGAAACCTTCTTGCAGCAGCGTTAGTCACCCACTTAGGTGCATTTTTCTTGTGCAGAAAATTGGAGTGTTTGTGATCTGCCTACTCCACTTGCCTCTGCCTTTTCAGACACCCAGTTTCCTATGTGACAAGGAAAATACAGTTACAAATCATTATCTTCCCACAGGAAGAGATGAAAGAGAAGGTTTGGACAAAGGCAGGCCCCCTTGAAATTGCCCCTTCTGGCATATGTTTGCAGATGCACAGTGTCTGTCTCCTGTCTTGGCTACCCAGAAGGTGTCTTAGAGATCACTGGACCTTCAGTATAAGAGTAATCTGGTGGATTTGTGATAGGTTTGGGTTGGGGAGGTGTAATATCTGAGTAGCGGCTCAGGTGAGGATCCAGGACCACTGGGAGGCTTTCTATGCAGTGCTGGTAATGTGCTCTGAGCCAGGGCCAAGCAGCTTCTCTTGGCCTGTATTTGCAGATGGCGCTTCAGTGGTGCCAAAGACAACAGACTCCAGGAGCTTCTGTCCTCGGTGCACTGCAAGCCTTGCCCATGGTGAAGTGAGCAAGGGACCAAGACAGGGTGATGGGCTTGAAGGTTGCACTGTGCTCCCGTGAAGTCCCTGGCTCTTCCTAATGGTATGGTGGGTCCCCAAGAGCCCCTGCCTCCCCCAGGCAGCCTGGCAGGACCAACCTGTTGTGACTCCTCACGCAGATGCTGGATAGGCGAGCCCTGTGTATGCAGGAAGCACGTTTGTCTTTAATCCTGTAATTGAGAGTTTCAGTAACGACTTGTCTGTAAAGATCAAAAGCTGAGGTACAGGCTCCTTCCTGCCTGGTTCCAGACATGGTTGGGAAGATTCAGCTTCCCTGCACACAGGTGCCTCCTCTTATATAGGAGCAGCTCTTGCAGCTTGGCAGAGAAGCTGTAGGTCTACCAGATCCTTAAAAGCCCCACAGCTGGAGGCCAGTATCCCGGCTTGGCTGAGCCTTGATAACCTTACAAGGACACAGATGATGGCAATACCCCTGCCTGCATGAGGGTGTTCCCTCCTGGGTGCGGGGGCACACTTGGTCCCTGGAGAGGGCTGCCATTTCATGTGCTAAAAGGGGCAGCTGAAGTGGATGATGTGACTGGAGAAAGCCTTGGTGGCCACTTAGCATTTACTGAGCAAGCTGCAGGGTGTGGAGGGCTGCTCCCATTGTACAGGGAACAAAGCTGAGCTATTCACTGGCCTGTGACAAGCACTGGAGATGGAAGAAATGCCATCAAGATTTAGTAATTTCTGTGCAGCCCTTGGAGTCCTTACCAAGAACAGACAAATACCATATGAAGATGAGAGGTCGCAGGGCTGCTTCCCTGTGTGGTTTGCAGCCCTGATTCCTCCTCGCTGTGGCCCCATGCAGGTCTGCAGAGTTTTCTATAAATAAAAGAAGCCTCTTTTCTCTCTTTCTCCCATCTGTGCATGGAAGTGAGGTCCCCAGCCTCAAAGGCCTTCACAGGGTGGCTGCCTTCCCGATTGGCTGCTGTAAAGGCTAGGCTGGCCTGCTGGCTGCGCCTCTCCTGCACATTGCTCTCGGCACCCTCTTTCAGAGCCTCATGTCCCTTTCGAGCTCAGCTTTTCCCATCAGCAAAAGGGAGCCACCATGCAGTCTTCAGTCAGGATCACCCGTTGACCTTCACAGCCACAGAGGTGAGACGTGCCCTTAGCCCACGCTGATGGCCAGCCCTTGCTCCAGGCAGAGGTGGAAGGGGTTGGTGTTGGTTTGTGTACAGCTGGAGGGAGCAGCTCAAAAACCCACAGCAAAATAGGCCATCTGTCACTGCCATGCGGATCTGCTGGGCTCCACTGCACTCGCTGTTTCACCTCGCCTTGATATGCGTCTGCCTCCAAGGAATAAAAGACCTTCCACATCACAGATAAATGCAGATTCTCACTAGGATCTGGCATGTCCTCTGCCTCTGTACACCCTTCCTGGCCCCCAGCAGTGGGCAAGTCTAGAGCATAAAGCCTGAATCGAGAGAGAGGCAGGTCAGGGGCCTGTTGCTGCACTAGGCAGGGTAATGGGAGGAGAGGGGACTCTGCTGTTCTTTTGATTGTCCTGTGCTGCAGTTGCATGGGGCTGTTTGAGAAGCACTTTCACCAAGCAGCTGCTGGTGTTTCTGAAGCAGCTTCTTGCTCCGCATGAGTAATGGGGCTGGCTGCATGCACACTGTGTAGCTGCAGCTCAAAAGAGTAATGTGGACGGCTGTGGGAGCTCCTGTGGAATCAGTCCCTGGAGTGACTCTGCTCAGTCTACGGGCTACCCCTCATGTGCTGGCATTCAGCTCTCGTACAAACAGCAGCGCTTGGCTCTCATAGCTGTCCTCATCCAGGAGCTGGGCACCACATGAATGAAGCACCTCCTGCCCTGCCTGCCTCTGTCACCAACAGAGAGTGAGCCTGACACCTGACATGTTTGACCACCAGGTCCCTGATGGGGATGCAGTGTCTGTTCCACATCTGCATAAAGCTTGGGTGGATTTTCTTCGTGTCTAAGGCTCTATTCTGCATAAAAATAAGTGCTTTAAGCTCTCTGAGTGAAGTCTGTCACAGTAAGGCTGTTCAGCAGGTGGAAAATAGTCTAAGGGTGGTCACTTTGTTCCTGGCACTAAGTATGAATGTTGCTTCTTTGCAGAAACATAGCAGGTATGCAGGGCCTGACAGGTCAAGTGCTAGAGATGGTCTGGCTCACTTCTAGGGCAGCCTGTGGTATTTCTGCAGATCCACTGGCCTTGGGCAGTTGATGGAAGGTGCCAGGCAGGCTTGCCCTGGGTGTTTTCTCTGCCTTGTGCATCCGATTTTGACAAATAACTTTTGTGTTTTCACTGATGAGCAGTAAAGTTCCCTGGCCAGGCTTATGGCAGCAGGTCATATCTTACCTACTCTATAGTTAAACCTTGTCATCATCCTTGCTTTATAGAGAAAGTAGAGGCTTATGAGCCTGACTAATTCAGATGTTTGCCTTTCTTCTCATTTTTATTGGTGACATACAGGTCTTAGTGCACGGTGCTTCATTAGCCCCTTTCCTGCCATGGTGGTAAGGCACTCTTACCTTGCGTCTGTCACATTGGACTACATTTTGTCCTGCTCCTCTTGTTTGACTGATACAACAGAGCTGTTTTAGCAAAGCCAGCATATGCACCACTGCTAGAGTTAAGCCCCATGAAACTGCTTCCAGCATTTCTGGAGTATTAGAAATAAACTGCTGAGCTTGGTATTCAACTAACCAGCACAAGCATGTAGTGCAGTAGCAAGCAGGGCCAGGCAGGTAGGCAGGGCACAGCACGCCACGCGGGTGCCAGCAGGCACAGAAAATGCAGAAGCTGCGACTGGGCTTGCATGGTCTCGGATTCCTACTTGCTGCAAGGATGGGTCAGAGCACTCAGCGTGATCCATAGAGCCCAGCTCTGGTCAAGTTCCAGGCCTCTGCCTGCCATCAGCTCTGGGGAAAAGGCATGGGGAACAGTAGTCCCATTCCCTGCAGTTTACTGATGCCCCCTCGACCTCGTACTGCGTGGTAGTGGTGGGAATGGCTGTGCAAAGGAGGAGAGCAGGTTCCAGGTTTTATACAGAGCAGGGCCACACTGAGGTGTGAATTCCTGCAGTCTTGGCAGCAGCTTCCTCTGGGCCCTCGTGCCCAGAGAGGACAAACGTGCCCAGCGGCATGGGTGCCCAGCGTCACAGGGACCTGGCGGGGAGGTGGAGCTGTGGCAGAGCAGCCAGCACAGCTGAGGCCTTCTGCATAAGGAGCTGTTTGTTTAGCTGAATTGTTAAACCCTATTGACAATAGCAGCCCCCTCTCGTTTCACACTCGAGGAACTGTGGTGGCCACACACTGATCCTTTCTCTTGTCTTCAGGCACCAAATTCGGGTTATTCTTCCCTGAGTCCCTCTGACTGGCTGTTGTCTTTTTTTTCTTGCTCTCTGCAGGCGTACGAGTGGGCCTTGGAAGGGATGCGGCACCTTGCCTGCATCAGCATGGAGGACTGCAGCTCTGCCGAACACTGTGCAGGTGTGATCAAGTGCCTGGAGAGTTACAAGGGGCAGCACCCGGACATCAGCGATGCCCGGTTCCAGGAGATGAAGGAGCTGGCCTGTGAGCTGAAGAGTGACAAGGGACTCAAGCAGTGGAAATTTGCATGGTCCAAATGCCAGGAGACCAAGCTGGTTTTTGAAAAGAAGCTCGAAGCAGCCTTGAGAACAAGGAAGTCTCTGCTGTCAGACCGCAAACCAGCTGCAGGGGAGCAGCCCCGGGCTGGCAGTGAGGCTGGCAGTCTGTCCCACCGGAGGCACTCAGAGGGGGCCACCTCCGGGTCCCACTGGGACAGAACTTACAGCACGTCCCACTGCTACAACAGGCCCAACTGCTCTCCGGGTTGGACTAAGGAGAAAGCTCCCTTGCCCTCCCTGAGCTGCCCTGGCGACGTCAGTGATGGGGAAGAATTTGCCAGCCAAGCTGCTCTCAGCCCTGGTCCTCACTCAAGCAGAGTTTCTTTTGCCAGCGGGGCCTCCAAGTCTCCAAAGCTGCCTGAAGAAAAGCCAAACCTGGAGAGCATATTAGAAACCCTGGAGGTGAAGCCGTCCTGCACATCCACTCCAGCCTCTGGGAGGCTGCCTCCCAGGAGGATGCTCCGGAAGGCCCAAAGCTTTGACCTCCCTTGCGGTGAGAGCCTGTGGTCAGGATGCCAGAGGACGCAGAGTGAGCCAGCCAGATACGGCAACACCGGTGTCTTTATTAAGGGGCTGGAGGTGAGCAGCACTGAGCTGGTGGACAGGACTTTTGCGCTGCGGCAGCAAGCTGCTCACAGCTGGGCTGTGGACTGCCTGCTGGAGGGACAGAGGGGCTGCCTCTCCATGTCGGAAGCCAAGAGCTGGGGCAGGTAAGTGGCAGTGACACTCAGTGCTCTGGTCCTCGGGTTGGTGAAAAGGCAGCGAGCAAAGACATGAAGAGCTCTGCAGTGACAGTTATCTTTGGCAGTGGGTACAGGGCAGATAGATGGAGATGTAGCTCCAGCTTCCCTGCACACATGTGTGGCACTGAGCGGGCCCACAGGGATGTCCCCACATAGCCTGGCACCTCCCTCTGGGGGGAGGCAGGGAAATGGGATCTGTTGCTCTTCCCCCACAGCATGGTTCCTCCATAAGAGGGGAAAGAGTAGTTCCCAGGCAGGAGCGGAGAGAGTCTGAACATTGCTGGCATTGGAGGACGAGGGTTTGCAGAAACATATTATTCAGGGGCCTGGCAAACCAGTGGTACAGGTGCAGTGGGAGAGCAGCAGCATAGTGCATCATCCTGCACGCTTTTGGGGAGTGCTGTACCCAGACAGGTAGGGAGGCACTTCCAGTACCCTGTGACAGCTGCTTCATGGGTAAGAGGGTTTTTGTTGTATTTGCCCTTTAGGGCTGAGATCTCTGTTTGTGTGGCTGGCTTTTCTCTTCTTTTCCTTCTCTGTCCTTAAGAATCTCAACTTTGTTGTAGTACCGCAATGTGCCTAGGACATGGAGAGCGCAGGGATGTGAACTGTTCTTGAAAGGGGGTCACCAGGCAGGTCTTTCAGCTGCTTTTACTGGAAAAGATTTTAAAAAAGAAAAATATTTTTTAAATGGTGGTAGAGGTGAGAAGTGAGTGCTGGATGCTGGGGGGGACCACAGAGCTTCTGCTCTGGATGGGATGGCTGGGGACAGTGAAATCCTCTGGAGGGCTTCTCTGATAGCTCAGCATGTGTCAGGAAAGCTCATGGCAGCAGATGAACACTAGCAGACAGGAGGCTAACTGTTTTGCTTCTCAAGGGAGCAATGCAGCAGCCCTCCTGTCCATGGGTGCCGAGGCAGTCCTGCTGTTCAGTCCTCTGAACAGCCAGGAGTTGGCTTGGGGGAAAGCTGAGAGGCAGGGAAGGCAAGCAGGAGTTTAGAGTAGTTCTGTTTGGTGCTGCACTGCCTCGCAGTGGAAACCTCGAGTACCTAAGAGCAATCCTTTGAGACGTGCAGAGCAACCCATGATAGGAGCTGCTGTTTGCTGATGAAGTGATATGAGGTTTGTTTCCCACTCTTATTTTTACTGGGACAAGCCCAACAGCACCTGCTCGTGTTCTCCCAGGGTTAACACCACCTCCCACAGCATCCAGTCATGAGGCTGACTCCTCCTCACAGAAGTTATCGTGACTTCTGCTGTCGCTGTTGTTTCAGGAGCGCAGCTGTTTGCGGAGCAGCCTGCTTTGTCCAGAGCAGGGGCTGGGTGGGCCCAGGTGTGCATGCCCTGCTGGGGTTGGGTCAGGACCACAGCCAACCTGGGGCTCGCCTTTCCTGAACAGAAAAGCCAACAGAGTTCCTTGGGTTAGCCACGAGCTTTGTCAGTGCTCAGGGTCAGAGCTATCATGGGCAGTTGTGAATGTGAGCTTGGATGGTGCTAAAGGATCATCTCATCCCTGTGTTGGGTATCAGGGAGGGCTTCTCTAGGGATAGTCCAGTGCTTTGCAGGCACTCATGACTGCTGTAGCCCTGCTGTCGTCTGGATCCCTACAAGGCTGAGTGTTTCCTATTGCAGCAAGCTGCGGCACATCATTGATGAGATGGTAACCACGGAACGGGAATACGTGAGGTCACTTTGCTACATCATAGATAGCTACTTCCCTGAGATGGAGCGCCTCGACCTCCCCCAGGACCTGCGTGGAAAACGCAGCGTCATTTTTGGGAACCTAGAGAAACTCTATGACTTCCACAGCCAGTACTTCCTGCGAGAGCTCGAGAGCTGCTGCAACCACCCGCTGCGGGTCAGCCACTGCTTCCTACGACACGTAAGGCATCAGCACCTTCCCCCTGGGATCGGGCTTCTCTGGACGCATGCTTGGCTCCTATACCCAGCAGTGCCTATATGTTTGGCTGCTCACCTGCATGTTAGTGGGCTGTGGCTCTTTTCAGGAGGGGGAGGACTACCCGGTGCCGGGTTGATTTGTCCCCTGCCAGCTCAAATGCTGGGTTGGACTGGGATGGCTCTGCGAGGCTCAGCCCAGGCAGCAGCAGACACTCTTGGCCTTTTTTGTTGCTCTTTGCTACCAAGAGACACTGCCAGGGAAGGAAAATGTCTGCTCCTTAAAGCCCACCTGCTTCCACAGGGGCATCCCTTACCCTGTCTTCCGTCTGTGGTGTCAGTGTGGAATGACTTCAGTGAGTGGAGAGGTACAGACCTGCTGCCCTTGTTGAAGAGGGCTGCTAGGGAGAAGCATGGGGCACCAGTCTTTAAGTTCAGCTGCCCCAGGCATGTTTGCTGCTACCGGGTGAATCATATCTCTTGGGGTACACAAGAGGCAAGGGTTAAAAGCACAGTGGATTAAAAAGTCCTAGCTACTGTAGGAATAGGAAGACAAGAACATTCCCTGGCTTTTAATGCACTTGAAGTAAAGTCGTTCCTGGTATCATAGAAGGCTCTGGTGCAGCCTGGGAGAGGCAGAAGTACTTGAGTAACCAACCCTGGGGCATGGCTGTCGCTGTGTCCTGGATGTGCATTGGTCTCATGCGGGGATCTCTTTTTTGCAGAAAGACCAGTTTGGGATGTATGCATTATATAGCAAGAACAAGCCGAAGTCTGACTCGCTGCTGGCCAGCCATGGGAATACCTTCTTCAAGGTAAATTCCACTGCCTGCGTCATGATTACTCTTGGTGTTTGGGTCACTGATCTGTTTAAACAAGCCCAACTTTCCTGCTTGAGGGGAATGCTCAGCACTACCTCTGCTTTCCTGGCACAGCTCTCTGTACAAGTTTATGGTGGGGGGACAGGGGCAGAGATGCCATGAGTGCTTTGGAAAGGAGCCCAGCACACAGAAGTGTTGGTCCTATGGCCTTGTGTTTCCCTGCAGAGTGAACAGCGTGCCCCAGTCAGGAAAGCTGTGGGTGTCAGTGACTGCCTGGGGGCACAGGGCTCTCCACAGGAAGCTGCTGCCTTCAGTCTCTGCTGTATTTCTCAGTTCAAGCAGGTGCAGCTTGGCGATAAGATGGACCTGGCCTCCTACCTGCTGAAACCCATCCAGCGTATGAGCAAATATGCCCTGCTCCTGAAGGACCTGATCAAGGAGTGCAGTGAGGCACAAGAGCAGGAGCTGGGCTACCTCCGTGCGGCTGAGGAGATGGTGAAGTTTCAGCTCCGGCATGGAAATGACCTGCTGGCCATGGATGCCATCCGTGACTGTGACGTACGTTCCAGTGTCCTCCCCAGCCTGGGGGGGGCAGAGCCACACTTCTTCCCCTTCTCTAGACTTGGGGTCTTTGGATCGTATGGTGACCCTCCCCTCAAATTCCCAGAGTGATCAGGGTGCCATCTGCCAGTAAAGCGTAGCGGGACTACTGAGGCACAGAGCAAGGTCTCCTTGATTCGCTAGGACAGACAGCCTGGATGCTGTTCCTTGAGCTGCGTGAGCTGCTTGTCATAAACACGCAGCCAAGTGCTTACTGAGGTGACGTGAGGGAGCCTGGCAGCCCTTGCAGATGGTGTCCTGCAGGCTGTCTCAGGCCCTTCCATCTCTTTTGAGCTGGTGATAAGAGGGTCAGGCAGTTTGCAGGAAGGAATTCAAACTGATGCTGATGCCAGGGGTAGGCAAAAATCAGCTAGGTGGGACTTGAAGGAGAGGCATGCAAAGTGCAGCACTGGAGGAGGAAAAAACAGAGGGCTCAGGGTGGAGGAAGATGGATCTGGAGCAGGAAGAACTGAGGGACTGGCCTTCTGACCCAGACATGCTCCTGGCAGTTTGATGGGACTCCTTTCCTCTTCAGCTCTTTTCTCTCCCCCAAGAGAAAGCTCTGGCTGCTGCCTACAGATACCACTCCAGTTGCCACCCCAGAGGTTTGTCACAGATCTGCACAGGGTGACAGGAGAGGGTCATCTGTGGATTATGCCTAGGAGAAAGGTGCAGCTCTTCCCTGAGCTCTGGGCCAGTTGTTTCAGCCTGATGTGGCCTCTAGCAGTGCCACACAGCCCTGTCTCCTCAAGAGCCCTCCTAAGATGACAGGTAGCTGCCACTTCTTCACCACCTGGGCCACAGCCATGTGGGACGCTGCTTTCTAAGTCCAGGCCTGATCCTGAAGGGGTCTTACCGGGATGTTCCCTGTGTCCAGGTGAACCTGAAGGAGCAGGGGCAGCTGGTGCGGCAGGATGAGTTCACCATCTGGCTGGGCCGTAGGAAGTGCCAGCGACACGTCTTCCTCTTTGAGGACCTGATCCTGTTCAGCAAGCCCAAGAGGATTGAGGGTGGCTTTGATGTGTATATCTACAAGCGCTCCTTCAAGGTACAGGCAGCCCTGCAGCTCCCTCTTGTGCAGGAGGTGTCCATGGCTGGTTTCCCCATGGATGCTTGGCTCTGAAATGGAGAGCAGGAGCACCTTCAGAAGAGCTGCTCCCACCATTGCTAAGCCTTCTGCAAGCCATGCAGTGAAGCCAGAAGGGAGGGCTTCACACACTAATGCCTGGGCCCCCTCTGTGCTGTGAGATGTGGGGCCAAAGTCTTCTGAGGGACAGGGAGTGTGAGGGAATGGCAGCGTGTGTGTGGCAGGGAGGTGGTGTTGACTGTGGATGAAGCACTGGGAATTGCTTGGACTGTCTTTGCTCAGCTGTGTCCAGATCATACCTGCTGCTGTCCAGACCCTCAGGCTCCTTCCCGTTGGGTCTGCTGAGCTGGGGGCAGCTCTGGCACAGGGTGCAGGTGGGGTTTAACCTTTCTGCTCCTGGTGGAGCCCCAGCTGATGCTTTGCTCTTCCTTTTTCTGGCAGACTGCAGACATCGGTCTGACAGAGAACTCTGGAGACAGTGGCCTGCGCTTTGAGATCTGGTTCCGAAGGCGGAAGTCCAGCGACACCTACGTTCTCCAGGCCAGCTCAGCCGAGACTAAGCAGGCCTGGACCAGTGACATTGCCAAGATCCTGTGGCAGCAGGCAGCCCGCAATAAAGGTGTGATTCCTTCCCGGGGCGTCTGTGCCGCAAAAGGTGCGGGAGCCCTGTTCAGCTCGTGCTGTCCTGAGTAGGTTTGGAGCCTGTTACCAGGCAGCTCTGTGGGACGAGCAGCTGTGTGCCAGCATGCAGCCTCGAGCATGTGCTGGGCTTGGCTGGGCATGTCCCTTCCCTGTCCCTCATCCCCAAGGAACTTGACCAATCCATGCTCTCTGTGACTGTGGACACCCACCTGGAGTCCATGGGAGAAACAGGAGATGCTAGCACAGGGTTCCCTGCCCTGTGAGTGTGGGCTGTGCTCCTGAATGGCTCCCTGTTCTCCCCACGGTCTAGGCCACTACTGGAGTGGCAGCTGTCTGGCTGAGTCCCTCCTCTCTGCCCCAGGCTTCCCGCTTGGCAGGACTCTCGTAGGTGGCATGGCACTGAGCTGCTTGGCCAGAGCAGGGCATGATTGCTTGTCTGGAGACTCCTCAGGACTGGGGAGCAAGGAGAGAACAGATCTAATCTCAGTAGTTCAGGAGCAGCCTGGCCCAGGAGTGCTCTGGCCTAGGGCTGCATAATGCCTGTGGGGAGGGTTAGGTCAACCTCACAAATGTGGCTGTGGGTCTCTTCGTCTCCAGAAATCCGTATGCAGGAGATGGTCTCCATGGGTGTGGGCAACAAGCCGTTCCTGGATATCAAACCCAGTGAGGCAGCTATCAATGACCGTGCTATCGATTACATCATGAAAGGCAGAGGTAAGTGCCAGCTGTGCCTGCCCCCTTGCTCCATGTGAGCTAGGCAGGACTGGTGCTCAGGGCTTCTTTGCTATGTTTTCTGGCAGGTGCCAGGACCAGAGCATCAATCGCGGTGTCTCTGTTTGACCATTCCAACCCGTACAAGAGGACACAGGCGCAGCTCTCTGCTGGCAGCACACCTGCTGCATACAGCCCTTCATCCTCCTCCCTGCTGGGGCCCCTCAACCTCCACATGTACCTGGACCAGGCTCTGCTGCCAGGTGTCCTGGCCCCCAGCCGCCCCTTTGACATCGGCACCTGCATCGAGGAAGACGAGCTGGAGCACGAGACGAGCAGCCAGCCATCACTGAGTACGTACAAGCCCTGCCGTTCTGCACTGCACCCTGAGATGCGCGGGCTCGTCCCCACACCTTGCTCTGTGCTGTACGGTCAGGCCAGGCTCACTGGGCTCGTGGCAGCCCCTGTCTCATACCCAGACGGGGGCAAGGAGGGTCCTGCCCTTCCATGGCAGCTCTGTCCCAGCTTTTGTGGGGGGAGTTAGCTCAGATGCAGGGATTAGTAAAGCGCCCACTGATCTGCTGCCATGCCCGTGGCAGGCTTGGTGCCGCATAGTGGGGCTGCTGGCGCCTTGGAGGCCAGTGCTCCTGTCTCTGCCCCGCTGATATGAGGTGCTCTGTCCTTTGCTCTCACCAGCCTGGTCCAGTGACCCCTTGGCTTCCCCTGTGTGAACTTCCCTGGCCAGTCTATACTGATCTCCAGCATCATTTGCTACACTTCCTCAGTTTATTTTGTTGCCTATGGCTTTAAACAGGCCCAGACAGGAGTGTGGCTTATCTGTGGGCTTGTGTGCCCAGTGCCCCTGAAGACAGATATGTTGTCAAGCGTATGTGGCACAGGTCATGTAGGCCAAATTCAGGGTCATCAGAGTGAACTTCCTCTCTTCCCCCAGCAACAGAGAGCTCGGAGTCATCGCACTGCATGTCAGGCAGCGGCTCCAGCGGCTCTGACAGTGGCTGTGTCTCCAGCATCCCACAAGAAAGCTTCTGTGAAGACATGGGCTCACCCCCCTACACGCCCCTAGGCTCACAACACAGCTCTGCGATGGAGGAGAAACCCAGGTTCACAAACAGCCAGTACATTTCTGCTGTAAGTGCAAGCGGCCAAAATACTCTCTTCACTCTGCCTGTTCCTGCAACTGCCTCCCCGGTTCAAGCTGCTGCCGCTCATGGGGGGACTGAAGATGCTGCTTTTGGGCTAGGAGTCACTGTGGGGAAGTGACCTTGCCTCTTGCAGAGACTCGCCTCCTCTGGGGCAGGCGACATCCCCTCTGCTGTGAGAGCCTCCCCTGTGGTGGCCAAGGCCCCTGAGAGGAGATGCTCTGGAAAGGACCTGCAGTGCTGGAGGCTACACCAGGAGGGGATGCTGCACACACAGGAGCTATAATGCTGTCATGGGCTGGGGTACCTATGTAATCTCCTGAGATGGATGGAGCTCTGCTGCAGATGCTGCTAAGCTCCTTTTCTGGGAGGTTTGAACGCCCGTCGCTCTGAGATGGCAGTGTGTCTCCTCTTAGGTTCCTGAGAGTTCTCAGCTGCTTCCCTTTCCACTAGATTGTGTCCTGATGCTGTTGTACTCTAACCCTGTATTAATGCTGGCTTCTCTCCTCTGCAGAAAGCAGGCCAGGTCACCATAAGTCCCTCGACAATAGTGTGAGCCCCTCTGCACACGTATACCGCCTAAGGAAGTGGAGTTGCTGTAAGTAGCCCCTGAAGGCGATTTTCCAGCAGCTGAGTGCTGGTCAGGCTTGTCAGTAGTTCTGAGTCAGGAGAGTCTCACCCTGTGCTTCTCGATGGGAACTTTTCCACATGTGTTCCTGACTGGTCTCTGGGGCTCTGATTCATCTGCTTAGAGGAGACCAGCTCCCACAGATACAGCTCCCATAGAGCTGTTGCCTTCAACAGCTGGTCTGATGCCTCCCTGGTTTGAAGAAGCAGAAGCAAAACAAGCCAAATCACTTTCAGGTAGCAGAGGCTCGAGCACCTGTAGTCATCGGTGTTCAGATGAGCCTCTTTCCTCTGAATGCTGCCCAGCTGTCTAACCACTAATCTGTTTCTTGTGGCTGTTTGCCGGAATCCTGCTCTTTGTTAGTCCCTCTGAACTGCCTTGGGGAATCCGTGGTATTCTCCCCAAGCTGAATTTATCCCACAGTTTCCTTTGAACCTCCAAAGGAAACTGCACATCACCAGGCAGAGGAACCTGCTAGGTGATGGTCAGGATGTCCCGAAGGAGCTGGAGGGTGCCTTGTCTGCGAGGAAATCACTGTTGATCTGAGGAGGGGTGAGCCCTGGCAAGACTTGTAGGAAGCCGTGCTTGGCTGCATGTGGGTGGCAGCCCTTGGGAAGTCGTGTCATGGCCCACTCCAACTGGCCTGCTTCTGGCCCAGCTTTTTTCTCTCTGGCCTTAGGCCTGAGCCTCCCTTTTCCCAGGGAGCAGAGGGCTAGGGCTTGCAGGGTCAAGGCCTGGGGTGGTTGGTGTCTCATGGGCTTGGCACTATGGGGTTGTTACAAGCACGTGGGCCCACAGCTTGTGATATGCAGGTACAGGAGTTCATAACCAGCTAAACGGAACCAGCCACGGTTAAAATTTAAGATCCAGAGCCCCTTCTGGGGGGGTGGGTCACAGACAAGACTGTTGAAGTGGGCACAGAAGCAGCGGCGTTTGCTGGCCCGCTGCTGCTGGAACAGCAGTATGCAGCCTTTGGGTGAGTCCTGAGGCACAGAGGCAGCCCTCCACCTGGGGGAAGAGCCATGCTTCTCTTGAGAGGCTCTTCCAGTAAAATGTTCTTTCCCCAACAAAACGCAGCTCTGACAAACGGTGGTTTTCAAGCCTTTTGCAAAATTGCTGCTGGCCGGGACAGAGGGACCTGCCACGTCACGGGAGTGCAGCCAGTCTAACCCATTGCACGGTGCTGTGTTCCAGGTTTGATTGCCATTTCAAACTCACTGAAGACTCACTGGCCTTTGACCAGCAGGAGGAGACAGTCTTCACCCATGAAGAGAGATATTTTTTTTAACACATAATCAGCCTCTTTCAA
Source organism: Pandion haliaetus (assembly GCA_013401275.1). Classification (NCBI taxonomy): domain Eukaryota; kingdom Metazoa; phylum Chordata; class Aves; order Accipitriformes; family Pandionidae; genus Pandion; species Pandion haliaetus. The sequence continues at coordinate 72,812 of VYZV01026715.1, read as the reverse complement.
ACAGCCCAAAACCTGACCTCTGGCTGGGGTGAAGTCCCAAGAAGGTTTCTGTCAACTACTCATAATAACTTTGGTGTTGGATGGGACCTTGGGCATTCAAAACTTGTTAGCCCTATATTTATGAGTAATAAGTAACATAGCAGTTGGGGGGGGAAAAAAAAAGTATTATTTTTAAAGCTATGAGCTGTACAGATTTTTGTTACGAGTGACTCTGTTACTATTTGTTCTATAAGCTGCACATTTTATAAAGTTTTGGGAAGGGCATGAAGAGAAACTGAGGTATTTAAGAGAAGTAGTGTAACTTTCTGTTTCAGGTTTATATTGACCTGGAGCTTAAGATTTAATGTCCTTCCTTATGTTCTAAATATGTCTATCATAGCAATAATTTATTTTCTTGGCTTAACACTTCTGTTTTAATAAAAGCAATTTCATTGTTACAGTGAATCGTTTCTTCAGATGATTCTTCCAGTCCCTCTCTGTCTTAACCACCTGTCAGCTCTTCCACTCTCCCCATGCAATTTCTGCACTAACCAATTGCCAGCTAAACCCTGTAAATTCTGAGCACTTTCCCCAGGAGAGGGGGAAGATCCCCAGATGGAGACTTCCCGGCTGCCGATGGGAAGGCCAAGGCAGAGCATGGAGTCCAGAGCAGCCAGCAGAGACCTGGCTGGGCATGAGGAAGAGGGAGCTGTCTGCCGGGGGTCAGGAGGCACAAAGCACCAAAGTTCCTGCCTCTAATTTAAGCCACTTACCTGGCGTAGCTGCTGTCCCAGCAGTAAGTCTCTCTGTCTCCCTGCTGGGTCAGGTTCCAGTGGCAGAGTTCAAACTCCAGCGTGACTTGTCCTGCCGGCCGGGCTGTGACCCGGGTTTTGGGGTGACAGGGGCTGGCTGCTTGCTTTGCCTCTGGGTACTTCAGTCCCACCATCGTGGCTTGTTTGAGGAGCTTTGGGTAGTGGCAGCAGCATCTGAGATCAACAGCTTTTGAGTATCATGGGTTGACTATGACGCTGACCCTAAAATGTGTGGTGTCTGAAGGAGCACAGCGTCACTGGAGGACCAGCGTGCCCTGTGTTCCAAGATGGCCTATTCCTGAGTAACATCAAAGCTCAGGGTGTGGCTGTGACACCCTCTCCCTGTTCTTGGAGGAGAGGAAAGTTAGCATTTTTGGAAACCATAGTTCGTTGCTGCCAAGCTCCTCTTTACTCCTGGTTTATGAAGCGTTGTAAATTGGGTTCCCCCAGCTGTGAGAGCAGTGGTGTCACATCCAGCCTGAGGAAGAAGATGGAGCAGTAACTTAGTTAACTGCCTTTTTTTCCCCATAGCTGCTGGGGTGGGGGAGCTGCTGGGCCCTTGACAGGGCTGTGCTGTCATCTCATACCCACCTGAGTTACCCTCAACGTACTGACCATGTTCCTTCAAGTTTGGGAATTCCTGTACTGTACATAAAACACTTGTTTATTTTTAATAAGCTGGATGTTTTTTAAACCTTGTTCTTTTTTTAGACAGCAAAGAGAACACAGGTTGACACCTTTGTACAAAATGGTGTGGGATACAGTTGCACAGGGAAGATTTTAGAAGTTACTGTTTTGAAATAATTGCTGACTTAATGCAAGATTTTGGGGCTGTCATGACAGCAGTAGCTCATGTCATGAGGGAAAGAATTTACTAATGCAACAAGAGGAACATGAAACTTGCTGAATTTCTCAGTTTCAAAGGTTTCTGCATTGCTGGAAAAAACTTTAGTAATGTTTACCTGACACTGTTTTTTCAGGGTTTGATTGATTTGTCTAATAAAGGTTATTTTCTTTATATGAATTGTGTTTGCATTGTATCTTGATTTCTGGGCTACAGAAGAGGAAATGGGCATGTGCCAAGAAGAGCAGTTGTTGGCTTCTCCCATGATGAGAAGCGTCAGCTCTCTGGAGGTTTTAAAACAGGAATAGCAAAGTGCCCTGTCTACACAACGTGCTTAAACTAGAATGTGAGGTTACTGCTCTAGACCTCTGATTATTATTCTGATTTTATTGGGCAATTAATACTAACAAGTATGTTAGCAGAAAGAGGAGATTCTTTAAATAAACCCCATGGGTCACTAATAAAGATACCAAAAAGGAGCTTGCTCAAATTTTTATTAATGTTCTGTGAACTTACATTTCCAAGGCAAAGTATGAGACCGATCTAGCAAACCCTCTCCGGATCAGTAAGTCGAGGCAGCAGCTGTACTTCCACGCGAAGGGCAGGGTAAACTGAAAAAGCACAAAACCAAGGCCGCCCTTAAATCACCTGCTGACAGCAGAACAGCAGTGTCACCAACTTTCTCCCTTTCTTAGCTGCCCTAGAAGCCTCCTGCCCCCTTTTGGGGGGCAATCTCCTAAATGAGCAGCAGAATTTTAAACTTCTATTAAGACTATACATGATATTAGTCAATTTGTGCTGTAAAATGCCCCCCCGCCACTTAGTTCACTCTGCAAACAAAACTGGGAACAGTGAACGAGTTAAAACCGCAAGCTGACAGTGTTTGGAAGAAAAAAGGCCCAGCCATACAGCTTCACCTGATGGCACACACTACTTACTTCCACCCACTGAAGTAGCTCTTCGTGAACATTCCTGTCCCCTTGAAAATACTGTGTGTCCAGTAAATCGGCAACAAACTCCCTGGGCGTGATCTGCTGGGTCTAAAACACAGACCATGATGTGGTTGTTACCAACAGGCAAGTGTGCTCACGAGTGCCCAGCAAGCAATGCTCTCCCTGTCAGTGAAATTACCAGTGGGATGGAGAAGTTCCCAGTCCGGCCTCAGCCAGGATTAATTATTAAAGGACCGGTGTGAGGTAGCAGCCATCCCTCAAGGGCTGGAAAGGGTCACAGATATACCCCTAGCAGAGGAAAACTCGAGGGCAAGCTCTCCCCAGTCCCTCTCTGTACATCTTTCTCCCTCCTCTGCCCAGGGAGAAGAAGAATGCTTCTGGTTGGAGCTATTTAAAGCAGGACTGCTGGGGGAGGGGCTGTGGGGTGGGATCTGGTACTTTCAACACAAATTAAAAGAAAAACCCCACAACAGAAACTTCTGGCCCCTTGAGGACGGGTCTCGATTTCTGCCACAAGCCCACAGCAAAGCACACGGCAGCGCACGGACGGCAGGGTGCTGCTGCAGGCAGGACACACTGCTATTTATTTCTTCATCGCTGCAGGAGTGACTGGAGGCCAACCCCTTCCCCGCTCCAAGGGTGCCGTAGTTGCTTGCGTGCCTGAGGCTGGCTCTCCCGTCCCCTGCTTTGGGGCTTACCCTTAGTTTTTAAAAACGGACCTGGAAAGTCTCCCGCCCCCCTGTTACTGCACCCAGCACCTCCTGGCCTGCGGGAGTGCTGGACCGACGCCGTACCCCCTGCTCAGCGCAGTGACAACTGAAGCTCCCGGAGCAGCCCAGTGGTTGGTGCCGAACATGAAGAGCCAAGTATCTAACTCCTGCTGCTGCACCAACCGCCTGGGGAAGCAGAGAAACCGCAGCTTATCTGAGCCGTGAGCATTTGTACCTACCCAAAGCCTGTTCACGAGAGTCCCAACTTTGGCTGTGATTTCTCTGGGATCCTTCAGCCTTACTGAGTCCAGGATGACATTGGTCAGGAAAAAGTGGCACTTCCTGGCATAGAATATCTCCTCACGTGAGAGAGCAAAGGTAAGAAAAACTATATCTACAAGGAACAGTTGAAAGAACACAAACACATTAGAAGAAAATTTTAAAAAGCTGTGGTTTCAGCATTCACCATTTCAGTTATCCAACCTGTCCAAGGTTTTACTGCGACTGAGTCCTAACCCGAGCCAGCATTCAAATCTCAGCTTGATGTAAGAGTTTGCCTGAATAAAAGCTGAAAGTAAATTTCAGACCATTGCATCTTTCCTGATGCATTAGAGTTTCACCGGTAAATATTCAAGGCACCTGCTAGGTTAGGCAGCTGCTGTCCAGCTGTTTTGAAGGATTAAATGTAACCAGTGGTTTGGCTGCGATAACCTTAGCTACTCAGATACCCAGAACTGACAACAAACCATGACAGAGAGCACAGTTTTCATACTAAAAACCCTGCAGCAAGATCCTAGAGCTATTTACAGCTCCTTACCTTTGGATAGTGCTTGAGCATTTGGAGTGTCCCGCTGGCTGCCATCCCACAGAGCGCTGTAAACAACACTCTCTTCATTGGTTGTGCAAAAGCCATCACTGCCTAAAACCGGAGGATGCTCAACTTTGAGAATCAATCCTACATTTCTGTGGTCTGCCAGAACGGCATTGGTTTGTTTGCCATCCCTTGTTTCTGTGAAGGAATACACGTTGAGTTTTACAGCAAAGCCTCTAGCAGTAGTAAATGGGATAAACAAGTTTGTCCTTTTTTAAGTATGAACACAGTATTGTCATCTTCAAAGTTATGCCTCCTTCTGTCTTTATTCTGTTGTGATGTTTTGCCAGGAAAGGTGAAACACCACTAGACAGTAAATGACAATCTTTACACCAAATAATTTGCAATCTTAGGCATAATGTTACAGGCCTTCTCTACTTCCCTCTTTCGCATGGAAAATTCAGACAGAGTAACCATTATGTTTACATTTACATTACCATTTACTGCTTAACAGAACCCAAGCATAATTCAGCCCAGGATTCTTTCACAGGATGTGAAAGAGGGGGGTTTTTTTCTAGGAAAATAATAACCTGGCTTGCACTGCTATAGTAACAAAAACATCCACAACCACTGTTAATACATTTTGTTTTGCCGATGATTCTGTGAAAACCTGCCACGTTACCCACGGTGGGAGCAGTACAGGGTAAATCACATCCTTCTCAGGGTGTCAGAAGAAGTCTTGGACTGAGACTTTCCACTGAGCTTTCTTGAGTTTGCATTTAGCATCATGGCTAATCAGGTAAATATTTTTAACATCTACAGATTTCTGTAGAAACATCTGTGTTTAGCATAGAAATCTTTCAGTCTTTATGCTAAATTACAGATTTCTGTAACTAATTAACTGGATAACTTAAGTACATCAAACCAGCTTCACTGTTCCTTGCACAGCTCTAAAGGCAGAGTCATAAGGACACAGTGGAAGAACAACTCATTGATGCCAGCAAAGCCAAAAGCTGCTCCACCTTTCTGACAAACACACGTTTAGTATTAAAGTCTGCGTAGACAAGCAGTAAAATCCAGCCCTTGCTTAGCAGCTGCCAATCAACTCACTGTCTTTTAGAGGGATGAGCTTCATTTGCAAGGTCTTGTCTCTTCCTTCACTGGAAACGCTTTCTACAAGCAGAGGAACAAGAAAAGCTTGAGACTGTCACTCTGAAATTCATCAGCATGATCAAAGTATCTTATATAAATAAGTAATTCAGTTAATTACTCCCATCACTTTTGAAAACAACAATCACAAAGCAGTCCTTTACCTTCTGGTTGCTCCCTGTTTATATTCTCTGCATCATTTCCTGCTGTAGGAGTAATTTTTATGGTGCTGAACCGATACATTCCAGAGCTTGGAGTAACTGGCAAACTCTTTGTGAACACGTATTGCTCTGGCTGCTTTCCTTCAGCCCCAACTTCATATTGGGTAACATGACTGTTTCCTTGAATTGTAAAGCTTATTTTCCCAGGAGCCGAGGCAACAGGAGCTTTGACACCCCTCTCCTTTTTAGGAGTGTTGCACTGAAGTATGCTGTCTGTGGTACAACCATCAGAGGTTCTCACATGCTGAAAATCACACCTCTTGGAGTTCACCGCATCCCATTCCTTTACAAGGGAAATTAATTTCTGGATGTGACTTGCCGAGTCTTTACCTTCCCCTTTCTTTGTTAAAGCACTTCTCATTCCTCTCTTCCTTGGAGGGCTTACCAAATGTTTGTAATAGCTGGAGTTTACCAGGCTGTCTGAGGATTCATCGTATCCTCCAAGTGTATTCCTCCGCTTTGTCCCTTTAGCCCGCAAAATAATTTTGGAATACTTTGCCCCACTGGTCTCTTGCTTTCCCTTCAGATCTTTTATATTACTCCATGTATTAATGTAGCATTTACTGGGATCCACAGCTGTAGGTGAGTACATCTAAAAATATAGTGAAATGTGGTTATTTAATTGATATGGAAGGAAGTGTAAGTTTTGCCTTTCCTAATAACTGAGGTATTTTACTCATTATAATACAAGCATTTAAGGACTGAGTTCTTAATCCTGGAAAACGCATTCTCACTTCTGTGCTGGATGCAGTGCCTTAAGGCTCTCCAAACCCTGCCCTGATAACTCGGCGCTGATGTTACGCTGTCCTGAATCACCTCAGTTCCTATCACTGAATTTTGCTGAACCTGAAGACAGATGCTGGCGTGGCCGAGGCACACAAGCAGCACCTCAGCATCCCTGCTACCACTACAACTAAGATAATTTTGGTTGTCTGAACTGACAGCAGCACATTCTGTACAAGAAAGACGGTCTGGCAAGATAAAGCAAGCTGTGCAACCACTCTGCCACACAAACACCAGTGTTAAGCTACAGGGTGGAGCAGTTTGATACCAGCATGTAAATGCTACAGAGGCAGCACCTTCGTTTCACCTTTCTCTAGGAGACTGAAGGCAACTTTCAGCTGCTGGTGTCTAGCCAAGGACTAAAAGTATTCAAAGACTTGAGCAGGAAGCACTTTTCCCCCTTCCACTGAATTCAAGGACTAGATAATTTCTGCAGGATACTATCTTGCCTGAGTGCACTGCCTAAGTTTGCTGCTCCCATCTTTACCACCTAGGAACCATGAGATCTGGCTTCTAGGTCGCCCTTGCCCAGAGGGGTCAGAACCCGTACCTCCCATGACCCAGCAAAGTGCCCCAGTTTTCAAGCCACACTGATGTCTGCATGAAAACACTTCTCACCCTTTGGTGACAGGAACTCCCTAAGTAACCAGGAATGCGAACCACAGGACCAAAAGGAGACTCTAAAAAAGCGTAGGCTTGTGTGGTTTAGACCAAGCTAAGACAGACCAGAGGATTTTGGCCTTATGCTTTGGACTGCATGACTTTACAGCATCCAGTCATTGGATAAAAACCAGAAATAAAAGCCCAGCACTCAGGCAGTGCTAAAGCACTCTGCCTTGAAATCTACTGCAGAATTCAGTGTGAATCTCCATCTAAATTATCTCTTTATAGAAGGAGCTCTCTCATGTTTTTGTGATATGCAAACAGAATGTCTATTCTGCTCTTCATTCTCTCTTGATGCTCAAAGCCTGCCTTTGCAAAATGAAGGTGTTCTTTTTTTATAGAGAGAGATTTTCCAAGACTCATTTTGTAGCTGGTTGTGGAGAGAAAAAAGCAAAATGGCACTGGAGAATTTAATTTTGGCCCTTTTCTAGTTCAAATTGCTTTTAGAAGTGCTTTATCGCAACATATTCTGAAAATCCAATCTTACTTCTTTTGGGTCTTTGCTGAACTCATTCTCATCATTCCAAGACACAGTACTTAATCTTTTACATGGAAAAGAAACTTCATTGTGCAATTCATTGTTTTGGATCCATAATCTAGAAAAAGAATATTTACAATTATTCTAGAACTTTTTCCAGGGGCAAAAACCAGTCAATCTGTAAAAGGAGTTGCCACGACTTCCAGTCACCAGTGGATCTGTGTACATCACATTCATTGTTATAAATTACTTTTAAACTACCGGGGAATGGAAGGAGTTCACAATTATCACTAGTACACAATACAGGGCTAGCAAAGGACCAGGAGCTTTCATCACCCACCTGTGATGAGAATTTCTGAAATGTGATGCTGCAGATACACAGGGGACAAAAATGATTTCTTGTATCTCTTCCAGCATTCACAAAACCTTGACCAATGGATTTAGGTAAGCCTTGCTGATCAACCCAAGCCATGTCCACTTGTCATCATATCTGGAGGGGTTTTTTTCCTCTCTTTTTTTATGAAGAGGTCCTAGACATTTTGGGGAGCAAGCTAGTCAGGTTGAAGACAACCATCTACATTCATGGTTTCAAAATTTAATTTTGAGTCTGCTTAAGAAACTCAGCTCCTGACAGTGACGGCCTGAGCTGCACAGAAGTTTCTGAAAAGGTGAAACAACTCTGAAAGCACAGAGTAGCTGCTGCTCTCTGTCTCCTATAGACAGAGATTTGCTAAGATTGCCTATGGAGCTGGCCAATGATCTAGGAAAGACCTCTAGGGACCAATCCCCAGTTGTTTTACTTCATTAGAGGCTTGTGGTGTATATGATAGAGATGCTGACACCTTCCCTGATGGGAAAGCACCAAAGAGCAGTGGAGGAGTCTATGTTAAAGTAGTACTAGTCCTTGGCTAAAACCTCCTAGGGAATGTAAAATTCTGTCATTCACATGTAGAGTGCTTCAGAGTTCCTCTGACATCCTCCTCTTGCTCTACAGGTATAAGAACATGAGGTTAGGCTCCTGCACTGGGATGGGGAAGTCAGGGAATGACATTTAGGATTTCTTCTTTGTAGAGATCTACAATAAAATCTAGGAACTGCTGTCACCACTGGTGGGGTACTGGCAGATACAACTAGTGTGTCCTACTGCTGCTTATGGCAGTAAAATCAAGTTGGAAATCCTGATGCAAACAGCCCATAGCACTGGTATTTCAAAACCTGCTGCAGTGATTCATGATCTTCTGGGAAGATTTTAATGTATATATTGTGACTTTAAAAGGCCTAAGTAAGAATCCACTAACTTCTAGAGCACTCTCAGAAAAGTACTGAAGAGAAAGGCCATGCTAGGTCACCTTTGAAAGTACTCTGCAGTCAGGACTTGAAATATCTCAGTTCTGTGGACTTTCCAAAAGGCCTACATTTTAACATTTTGTCCATCCCTCTAATGAGCACAGTAGAAAAGAAAACACTAGCGTTTGCAGATTCACAGATTTTATAGGGCCAGAGAAGATGAATGCAATTATGAAGCCTGGTCTCCAGTAATACTGAATGCTAATTGCTATTTTAATAGCAAAACATCTTTTAGAAAAACATACAGTCTTATTTTTAAAGTTGTCAGCAATGGAAAAATAAGTCCCTGAGAAAATGTTCAACGATGAATTCATATACAAAAAGTTATGGCTTATTTTCAACATTAATTTATCAAGCTTTAAATACCAGCTGGTCTCAATCCTTTTCTGTGATGCTACATCAAAGATTTACCATTCCACACTCTGCAGTGCTGGCAAATCCTCCAGTGGGTCTGCAGAAACCAGCTGGGGCTTGACAAAGCCAGGGCTGAACCAAACCTAATAAATCAGAATGTCTTTGTTCAGTCTGCTGTCCGTACAATTGTGTCCAGTGTGCATTGCGATATCCTCAATATCTGGACTTAGGGACGTATCGCTGTCGCCTTTTTCCTTAGTTACTGGAGAGCTGACCGAGGACTATTTTGTTACTGTTCCAGTACCCAAAAAACTGATGGGGAAAAAAAGTGGCCCAAAAGATAATGGAATTGCTCATCTTCCAGTGGCTGTGTTTCAGAAGGAAAGCAGAAAATTGTGCTCCTTTCAAAGGACAAACACTGCTAGGTCAGACGAAAGGACATTATATGACAGAAAAGAAAAAGAAAGAAGAGAATTTTTATCTACCTGTATGCATCAGAGCAATAAAGTGCCTCTGAAAGAGAAGGGATCTGGTACTCCTCTGCTTCTTGACAAAAGAGAGGCCATTCTCTGTAAGTTGCAAATAAACTGAATTGTAAAATTGCTAAAAAAACCAATCTTGCCAGCTTAGCTTTTCTAAATATATATTAACTTCGGTAGCTCAGGTGATCACTACACAAAACGAAAGCTGCATTCACACAAGTGTTTTTCATTTAACAGACGGACAAATAGCCTATCATTTTAAATACTGAAAAGTACCCAAACCAATTTTTTTTTTTTCTGGTTCATATCTGGCATCCAAACAATGAGGAAAAAAAAATATCTGGTCTTACTGACATAAATAGAAATCTTCCCAATTGCTACTATTGACTTCCACAGAGTCTGAATTTTATGGCAGGAATCCCAAAATAGATGGCACACTTTTGAAAAGGTATAACCAAAATAAATGAGCTCCTAAAGCAGAGGTCTTCAGCAGCACCCCTCTGAGTCTTTGTGAGACTTCCTATTTTCAACACTTTTCCCAGCTATTACCTTTCTACTAGTTAGGTGAAAACTTCTGTCCCCTTTTTCTTTTTTTCTTTAATTAACCATCGGTATTGATAAAATTCTGAGAAGCAGGAATCCTATTCTGCTCTGTGACACTCATGTCACTTTTCTCACATGGAAGATTCACCATGGCATTTTCCATAGGGAATCCCATAAAGAGGGTTCATGGCTTTGATAGGAAATCCACCATTCCCAGAAATACTCTTAGCCCTAGAACATGATTATGTCTGCTAGTAAGCTCTTAGCATTGCGCTTGGTCCTACCCAATTTACACTCTCTCCAACAATTTCCAGGCGTGGTTTGCCATTCAGATATTCCTGGGACTGTTTGCAGTGGACAGGAGGAGTGAAGCCACTGTCTCTGGGAGGTTAAAGCAGAAAGGCAGCTGGACC
>VYZV01026715.1:37966-62237 GCA_013401275.1 Pandion haliaetus | reverse complement strand
GACATACTTTGTGTGTATATATAACTGTAGTGTCTGACATCTGGCTTCCTATGCCTTTGATGACAGACGTGAAAGCAACTGGCAGTTAATATATCAAAGAAGCCACTGGTGTAACATTTCTATTGTCTTTGGGGAAAAGAATGAAAATCCATACTCCTCTTGGAAATGGCTAAGTGCACTAGAAATGACCACATCAGCTGGTGATCTGTAGTGGATATTCTGCCTACTAGAAATGATCCAACAAACAAGGGCTTTGAGGACTGAAGAGGCCAAAAGATCTTCTGATGGTAAGCAGACCTTCATTGCTGAATGCCAAAAATTGTAACGTGGTGGTGGCAGAAGCAGGGAAATTGCTACAAGAAGCCATAGCACCAAAGGGTCAGGTCTGGGCAATCTGAGACATGTTGAAGGACTATCGTTAGGAGACTGGTGTTTTAAGCCATCTCAGTTTCTGATGACTGGTAAGATTTAGAGATCTAATAGATTGATATGCGTATGGAGGGAGAGTGCCCTCTCCTCTTTAAACATCTGCTGTTCCTCCATTCCTATATCATTGCAGTTTTGGAAGATACATTTTTCAGCATTGGAACAGAGATACCGGTAGAGGGGGCAGATGGAGTATTTTTCAGCTAGACTAGCCAGACTTCACTGTCCCTGCCCTATAGAAAGACAAAAATCTGAATAGGGATGCAATGATGTCATCAATAAAAGCATTTTCCTTTTTGCTAAAGGTGTGCACACAATGCACCGATCTGTGATATACCCTGCAGTACGGTGTCTGGCATATCGATCATTAAAATAAAGGCATACGCACTGAAACAAAAACATATCTCACAACCTCTAAATCCCAATAATTTATGTTTAGATAGAATAGTTTATTTCAGGACTGAAAACTCTTAATTCTTTTGGATAATATTTCTACAAAAATCAGAAGACAAATCCCTATGCTTACTTCCCCTATAACCATCTAATAATATAAGAGAACCACATGCATTCACTCTGCTTACTTAAATTCAGCTGGCAAAAACAATTTCCCAAGTCTTAGAAAGTTGAGAACGTGTCGAAACATTTGCCCATCTCCATGGATTAGAAGACTTTGACCATATGTGATCCAACAGACTTTCTTGTCATTTGACAACAGCTCTGGATACTACAGAAATAAAAATACATTAAGACCGTATATCTGGTGTTGGGTCTAGAGAGAAAGAAATCCAAACAGGATTTTTCCTTTCTCAGTGAAAGAATTAAACCAGTTCCATCAAGTTGACTTATATTATTATCCAAACTACTTACACTGTTAGCCCAGAAAATACTTTCTTGGGAAGTCCAAGGTTTGGTTCCCTCAGGTTCTTGACCATACTTCCCTTAGTATAAAATGCCCAGTCTACATGTGAAGTTCTGATAAATCTAAGTTTTCAGGTCAAAACCATTCTAATAATCCTTATTACTAGAAATATAGATTCTAGCCTGTAGAATTATGCTTTCTGTCTAGGAAGCTTCATGTGAAGACAATCCAAAGACAATTAATTACCATACCTTCAGTAAAGTCTGTAAGTAAGTTTCATACCAGTTACTGCCTACATAAACTTTCACAATCTGATGGAGTGAGCATACGGATACTTCTGCTGTCCAGTCTGTGTCTAGAGATGGAGTAACAAATGGAAAGGTGACAACTAAAATAACTGCAAGTAGTAATTATTTTGTTACAGATACCAAGTTAATATGATATGGGATTTTACATTAAAATATTGCAAATAATAATTCTTTGAAATAGTGAAGTAATAGAGTGTAGTCTATGCATACGGAGCTGGAACTCTTTTTTTTTTTTAGGGGTCATATGCAACTGCAAGCAAAAGGCAGGTCAGGATGTAATGTCAGAGTAGTGGGCAACTTGATCTATCCATGCTGCAGCCAAACCACCTCTCCTCAGTAGATTTAAAATAAAAGCAAGAAGGCTATAAGCAGTAGCACAGTCATGTTTGCTCATTTATGTCACCTAAGGTAGGGGAATTTAAGTATGCTGTTACATTGCNAGAGCTACTGCATCATTTCCCATCTTCGCAAGGAGCCCCACCTTATTTCTTTTGAAGAAGACAGTATCAGGGCAGGAGCAAGCCTCAAAGAGCTCTTAGGCACAGAGAGAGCAGATACAACATAAAAGCTTTGGATATATTTTAGTCTGGGTTCAGCCCACATCTTACCTCAGTGTGGCAACAAAGATCTAGGAAAGTTTCTGTCAAAATCTTTAGTAGTATAGTTCACTATTATTTATAGTCAGTAAGTTCTGGGACACTGTTTTAGGAAAATCAAAATATATTTGCATTCAAAAGAAATGGTTTTAAAAATCCCCAAACCACTAACTTTGAAAAGGGCTCCAGATTGGAGACTTGTGTTTCTTACAGTAACCCAGGCCTTTACAGTAGATATAGGCAAGTCACACTCTTAAAGAAATTATTTATAGGTCTATGGATGATGATATAAATAGCTTCTATTACCTCTAAACAATGAACAAACCAGCATATGCTTCTCTGATGTAGCTACTGTAATGGGACTATCCATCTCCCATAACATATGTACAATTGAAGCATCATTTACTGCTAAGACATTTGAGTCAGAGTTACTTTTTCTAGCATGTGTTATCACCAGGCTGTAGAATAATGACAGAGAATTCATTAACTGCTGTTTCAATTTAAGATCAAACCCTCTTTCTCAAGGGTTATAATTCCATCTAAGAGTTTGTAAGATTCACTCCTTTTTGCATATGCACCTATTGCATGGGGCAAGGAAGAATACTTTGAACATCAGCCCCTTCACCTTATTCTGGTGAAATCTGCTGATGGCTCAAAACAGGAAGGATAATCGTCCCCTATAGAAAGACTCTGAGGGCCTTGAGGGTGGAGTAACCTGGAAGTAAGGTCACTACTACAAAATAAGAAGCCAGACTTGCAAATAAACAACAGGAATTACATTTAGGATCCTACAAGCTGAAGTTTGAGGCAGGAGGTTTGTGCCTGGATGGAGCAAAGGGCTGCCTGCACTCATTCATCACAAAGTGATTGCCACCAATGGAGCAAGGAACTGCAAATGAGACTGTAGGATGTAACTGAGGGAGCTTAGTCCAGCAGAATTAGTTGTAGTATAGTCTAAAATATTGGGAAGGTTTCAACTGGATTACCTTGTACAGAGTGTGATTAAATTTCTTTCCTTGAGCATATGGCATAACAGAAAAGGTGGAAGGAACTGGCTGTGTTCAGCCTTTGGAAGAACAGGTTAGAAGAGGATCTTATTGTCTACAGCTAGCTAATGGAGGGTATAGAGAAGACAGAGCCAGATCCTTCTTGGCGGTACAAAGTGCTAGGCCAAGAGGCAATGGAAAAAAGTTAGAACATAGGAAATTATGTGTATGACTATTTATTTAATTAGCACAAGGATAGTCAACTATCGGAACAGGAGTCCAGAAAGGCTGCAGGATCTCCATCTTTGGAGATACTCAAAGCTTTTCCTGGCAAGGACCTGAGCAACCCAATCTAGTTGATCCTGCTGTGAGCAAAGGGTTGGATTAAATGGCCTCCAGAGATCTCTTCTGGCCTAAATTCTATGCATATGGGGAAATAGGGATAGGTGAAAAGAAAAAATCACTAGCTCAGAGGAACATACTAACTCTTGTTAAAAAGCCACAATGAAGGTTGATAGAAAGTGTCATGATTTTTCTATAGGTGCAATAAAGAAGAAGAGGGAAAAAAACAAAGTGGAAACAGCATTTAAGTTAAAGGTCAGCTTTAACAAGGCAAAATGTGGCTGTGAATGCACTTAGGCTGGAAGTTAGAAAACGATTCCTTAGTTTAACAGCAAGAGTTGTAAGAACAGTCCCACATCAGAAAAGTGGGAGCAAAAGAAACCTCACTGTCTTTAAGGTAGAACATGTTTGGATGAAAGTGACTTGGATGGTCTAAGCTTGAAAGAACTGGATTCAGCAAATTAGTTCAGTGATGAATACGACTGGCAAGCTTAGCAAGTAAAATTATCCAAAAACATGAATAGTGCTACCTAAATCCAGTGTAGACTTGCTCTATCTTTCACTAGAACCTAATGTTACTACTGTAGTGCTCACTGATCAGCAACAGCCAGTTAATAAAGCAATGGGGTAACAGTAGATCTTTGGAAAACACACACCGTCAGGCAGTGAGACTTTCAGGCTATTTTTGTACTTAACAATTCCTCAAAAGTAGATGTAGAACATTGACTGATTAATTGTATTGGGGCAACACTGCACATTCTACTCTAAAATGAAGGAGTTCTTGAGAAATCCTGACTTACTATAATCTCTGCTTCCTGCTGGTGTCTGTTGTTTCAGATAGCATTTTAAAGCATCTTTCATTGGCTCGTATGTGGTGTCCCTTTTGTCCAAATAAGCACAGAGGTCTTTGATTTCAGAAATATTTTCAGTTAGAGGAAGTCGGCAAGTTCCCAGCCAATTCCTATCCAAAAGAAGAAATGACTAAACTTTTAATCCTTGCTTTATATTTTTACTGCTTATTTTTTAAATGAGTACAAGTCAGGAAAAATGAATTCTCCTACAAATGTTTTTTTATACCTACTGAGCTTTACTCATAACTTTCCACGTCTTTTTTGTACAGAGAACAATCCAACATCAACAAAGAAAGCTATTGCAATGGAGCCATCAAATAATGATCTGCAATAGTTTTGAATAAAGTTTTTAATGTGGTATTTCTCCTACACTGGATCATTCACTAGCGCCAACAGCAAGTGCAGACAAGATGCTAGGGGCAGAGATGAGCTGACTGTATGTTTTATCTCCCTGTTGTCTTTTTATCGCCCTTTACAGACTGGGCATTATGTGTTTGTGCTAGATTTAAAGTTGGCTAAAAGGTGGAGGAAGTTTTTCAGTCTGTGGCTGATGGAAATATGCATGGAGTTGAGCATCTCATTGCATGGCAGGCTTGAATCACAACCAACTGGATTCGTTGTGATTTCTTTTGGTTTTCTTAATTCAAATCACAACAATCAGGTGAACGAAAATGGTAGACACTTTTTAATAGACAGTATTAAAACATGTATTTTAATGGCCAGCTTTATGACTCACCTAGTGAGTATCTGCATTTAAAAAATGTCTCTGTCACAGCAAACATATCTGACTCCTACATTTACATTTTCACCTATTTCAGAAAAGCGGTGCTAATGATTCACTAAGGAGCCATTTTCCTATATGATAGGGACTTTATTAAACCAGTACACTGGTATGGTAAGTCTGAGCAATAATGCTAACAATATGGAGAAGTACGTCTCAAAGGATCAAGTTCAAACACAGTATTCAGAAGTCTACATTCTTTCATAGACTAGACATAGAAGTATGACTGTTGTGTGATTTCAGAAAAGCCTGCACCCATAGGCATTTAGATGATTTTTGAAAATCCAATACAAAGTTTTCCAAATGAATGGTAAATCGTTAAGTTTTAAGAACATGTGATTGCTAAAAAGTTTACATATACTACTTTGGAATTTTAGGCTTACCAGCCCACAATATAATAGAAGAATGCCAACTCGCATTATTATAGTCACCTGCAAGTTTAGCTGAAAATGAATACAAATTCTAACAGACAAGCTGCTGAAAACTGGACTCTTTTTCAACTACAGAACCCATTAGATAACTTAAGGTTCTTTCAAAAGTTTATGCTGATATTGCCTGGTATGAAGGCAGGGTGGGTACCTGGCATGCTGGAAGAGGATGCCATCGCCAGAGAGGTGCAGGCGGCTCCTGCCCAGGTCGCTGCCCACGCAGAGCTGTCCCAGTGTCGAATCCGGGTAGTTGGCCAGCAGCCCCAGTGCCATGGTGTAGAGCGGGGACCGCGGCAGGGACTCCCCTGCCACTGCCCCCTGCCACCCCCCAGCCCCCAGGGAGCAGCTGCCTGCAAGGAAAGGAGGTTGAGACTGCACCCCAGAATGTCAGCGGTTAATAATCACCACCGTATTTTCCACTATTGTCAACATTTATGGAAACGAGTTGCTAACTCATCTCAGTGTTGAACATATTAATATAATTTCCATTTCCAACACCCAATCTCACAAGATAACATTAAACCCAATGTATATAAGGAAGAAATTATATAGCTATGTACATTCTATTACCTCTATAGATCTTCACAGCATCTATAAGCTCAGGAATTCCCAGAATTAAAACTTCTTCCTCCAAGGCATCTATGTTGGAGAAGTCATGAGGCAACAACATCTTCTCTGAGCGAAGAAAGTTAACTTGAAAATAAAAATAAAACATAAGAAGTGTGTGTTGATGTCTTCTGTCCACTGCTCAGATCTAGGAAAACCAGGTTCTTATAATTTTCTTTAGTATTGCTATTCACATATGCACATATACAAAGTAGAAAAATGGACAGCAGGGAACATTTTGTCTTTGAAAACACAATGCTAAAACCAAGGTTTATGCTAGAGGAGATCAGACACAGCATAAACAATAGGGGAAGCACAGAACTAGGTTAGTTTTGTTTATCACAGCATCCCGAGAGACTCCTGTAAGAGGTTTCCTGTTTGTTTGGCTGCTTTTTTCCCCCTAGGCACAGACCCATCCCACTGTGCATTTAAACATCTGTTTTCCCATATGCTAACATCAGAGGACTGGCAGAGCAAAACTGCAGCAATTCCATATCTATCTCATCTTAACTGAGTTCACAGAGGATGAAATGCTATGTTGATGGCACGATCACATACATGCTCCATATTTTTGAAAAGTACTTGTCTTTTTTTGAAGCTGGAAGATTATTTAATGAATGAAATTATTTTTTACTAGTGAAAAGATGCAAGATTGAGTAGGTATTTAGAGTCACCATGTAAGCTTTGTCTACCTTAATTACTGATTGCTAACAGCAGTTACAGTACTTGATGCCATTAATGCATTTTAGTTCAGAAAACCACTGGATTAATAAAACCCAAATAAGTAGGGCTGTAAGTGGGTAAATTTACAAACATGTACTCTGGAAGCCACCTGGTAGAGGCTTTATTTCTTGACTGATAAACAGGGCAGTAAAAGTGGCAGACAGCAAAACCAAACCGAAAGATTAAAAGATCCTGCTCTTTAAAGAAGTATTATTGAAGACAGACAGAAACAGTTTAATATAAAAAAATTATTTAGACATGTCAGANAAAGCAGTTACCTATGAAGCGGAACTCACTGCACTTGCACTCGATCAGGGCTGCATTCTCAAGCAGCCAGAGCAAATTGTTATCATTAACTAGTACAGGGTATTTTGCCACCAAATCTAGTGGCAAAAAACAGTAATTCACTTCATCTTCTGTATCTAGTAAAGGTGTATCCACTAGCCCTAGGGGAGCTCTTTCGTGTAGCCCTAGGCAAAGAAAATCAGAGAAAAATCAAGACATAAAAAAAGAAAAATGGAACTCAGGTATACACTTTGGAGATCTGACTAGTATAACAAAGCCAATAAAAGTGTGTTGATCTTGTGCAATTTTTAATTTCACCAAAGGATAAAGTCTTACAGCCCAGCACAAATGAACAAACATTTGCATAGGGTTTCCTATTTTTAAAATAATGACTAATGAAAAAAAAAAAAATTCACACAAAATAAACTTTGCAAGACTAAAATGTTCCTGGCTTGCAACAACTGACAATAGTCTATGGGCATTCCTAAGGATGCAAAAGCATTTGTCAATTTAGGACACTGTCCCGATCCAGAGGCCAATTCTGTCTCTCACAGACACTTACCTGTGAATGCTGGACTGTTAGGAGGAATCTCTGGTGGCTTGCTAATACATTTTTGTGCTCTCCGGTAATTCAGAGATGTTCTTTCTGCTACTGGTATATCTGCAGTCTGGACACATAAGTTATATTTCTCCTCCTTCAAATTATCTAAAATCTGTTAAGATATGTAAAGTTTTTTTATGTATTACTTCAATGCAAATAGTGAATCCAAAAATTAAAAGCAGCCATGGGAAAGAGTCTAATGCATTCTATGCTGCACTTGACATCTACTAAAATATGCCAAGGAATATTGTGTACAGGCAAGAACAAACATGTATTAGATTCCTAAGTTTTAGGTACCTCAAGGTAACTGGAGTGAAATTGTGGAGAGTATTTATAAGAACTAGTAATATAATTAGTGCCATTCATATATTCAAAAAAAGCCAACTATTTTTTAACATTTGAGTTTTAATGGCACATCCTTGTATTCTAGTTCTGGAATTCAAGACAGCACCCTGGCAAGCGTAAAAGTATTCAACAATAGAAATAGCCAAGAACCCAACACAAAGCCTGAAAGACCTTTTGGGCTTTTTTTAATAACATCTTTACGATAAGCTGTAGGAATTCGAGGATTAGAAAGGGGAATCGATGTTTGCCTCAGTGATAGGAATGATTAACAGTCTGTATTTCCTAATCTTTTACTGAATGATAAATAAATTACTTTAAAATTGGAACAAATGGTTATGTACTGTTGTAGGATATTAAGTATAAAGTAACTTTAGAGCCACAGTTATGACTTCTAAAGCACATGCGTAAAATACCTTCATGAATTAATAAGGTTACACTGACAAGCACTTAAAAGCCAGAAAATGCAAGAATTGTAGTTTGGTGGAATGTGTTCCTGGCCATACCACAACAGGTCCATGTTAAACATGTGATCATGTACGGATTGTTAATACAATAGACTACTGAGGTTTGGTGGTCTTCCTCTCCCAACCTATTTGGAGATGTTACATCTTTAAACACAGTCCTAAAAGAAAATCCAAAAATGTTCATGTTAAACCCAAAATGTTAATGTTTTGGGTTAAAAAGATCAAGCATCATAGCATTTTTGAGACAATTCCACAAAAAAAGTATTAGAAACCAAAAGAAACTCAGAGTTTAGATTAAACTTAGAGGAAATGCAAATATTAATGTATGAAAATACACATTTCATCCAGCCAGGAATTATGGATTCGACCTTCACTGGCACAATAAAAAACTACACTGTAATCACAATAAAAAATACTTGTAGCTAAATAGCAAATTAAATATTTGTTACAGATATCATTTAACATTTTTGTTTGTACTGCTACAGTACAGGAGGAGAGGAAGAATTGTCATTTCCCTGTTTCACAGGTTAGTGAATGCAGTAGTACCCCATTAGGATGAATTTGTTTTCAGGCAGACTGAACTTTCCCAGGGAACAACAGGAAGGGTAGTCCCACCTTCTTCAGATTAGAAGGTTCATATTCAGCAAGATTGGTCAGTATAATTGTCATCAAGGACAACAGCTGGCAGATAAAAGCCTGTGTTTGCTTTAACTTTAGTTTAAAAAAGCAAGTAATGACTGTTGAATGAGTTCTTACAGAAAGGTCAAGCATCAAATTTGCAACATTTTCTGTACTCACCGACCAAGGCAGATGAGTTGAATGTGGTAATTATTTGTTTGGATACCTATTGCAAGCATTGATAAAGTTATACACGCAAATTCTTTGACATCCTGACAATATTATCTAAGAATGAAAAAAAATTCTAGAAAATCCACATAGAATATCTCACTTTACCTGTAATAAAGGTGTCAGCTGCAAAATTAATGCTTGCTCATACAATAAGTTCAATTCAGCACAGCTGAAAAAAGATAACTTTGAAGTCTGCATATAATAATGAAGGTGCCTAAATACAAAACCATCTTGGTCAATAAATAATCTTAGATTTTCAGACTGATCTTGTACAGAAGCTTCTTTCCACAGCAGAGATTCAGGGAACTGAGCGACTTTACTTTTGGGAATTGAGAAATACCAGCCACCAACATTAAAATTAATTAACTCTTCTTCTGCAGATTCCATAACGCGCTCTGATTCCTTCAAACAGAAGAGGAAAACACGTCAAGAGGCAAGAATGAACCTGTAAACTCTGAAACAATGCAAAGTTTTATTTTAAAACTCCATTGGGCTTTGCATTTTATTTTCCATTCCATGGTAGCTTGACAAAAAATAGAGCATGGGGCAAATGACCTAGAGCATTACCTTCACATTCACTTGTACATGCACATTCCTTAGTTAATATGTGTTTATAGTCATGGGTCATGTCAAGTCAGCAAATTGCAAGGGTTTATATAATGTAATACTTATGGTTAAACCTTGGAACAACCTGGTATACATGTATACTGAGTTTGTTACATAGAACAGCAAATGAAATATGACAAATGCCTTCCTTAAGTATTCAAATGAAAGTAATAAAATGCAAATAAATGCCGCATAACCTCCTACAAAACCCATTGCTTATGGACACACCATTCTATATAGTTAGTTACTATTTTAATGTGCAGATATTTATTACTATGTTGGTCACAATCCTCTTGACAAGACAGGAAAGAAAATAATTGTCGATGGTGAAAGGATGCTTGGTAAGCACATAGGTGGCTGTCAGCTAAGCAGAGAGAAAATTCACCTAAAGCAGGACAAGAACACACAGTTAAGGCCTGTAGCCAACTTTTTCATGTTATTGTATCACACTGAGATATGGATTAGTCCATGACCTACTAAAATGGACAGCAAAGTCAATTCAAGCCTGAAAACAGACAAAGCCTGCCTGCCTTTGCCACAGCAGCTAGCCTCCAAAGCCAAGGAGACAGAGTTTGTACTGACAATGGACAACACAATTCTTAGAGCAGAAAAAAACATGGTGGAAAATGATACCTGATGTCTGCAACGTTTTTAGGCTATTTCTCATACAAGTGCCTACAGAAAAGGGAGTCAAAAGGAAATTTGGAAAAGGATGGGGGAAAAAACCCCACCCTTAATGAATGCAAGAATTGAATTTAGTAGCTTCTAAAGAGAGCTTGTACCTTCCAGAGAGAGCGTGTAGCTTCTAGAAAGTTCATAATGAAAACTAATGATGGAGACCCACAATTACGTTGCCCTCAAAGTATGCTTAGCCAAGACTTTTTCATAGATACTCCCATCATCAACTTCTTAACACTGATACTACCCGGCAATTTCAAAACAAATTAAATATTTGAATATAACACTTGAAAAGAACCCCACCCTGTTCAAGCAAGAAAGAGGAAAATTTTTAAAAGAAAAATGACAGGATACTAAAATCTTGATATTTCTAAAGCTCATTTCCAATCTTGGGGGTCAGGAGAAGAGACCCAGCACCACCAAAACCCTCTCATCTGTACCATTTTCCAAGAATACTACTTTGAGATGTGCTTGAGGCAATTCATGCAGCTCAGGCTGCCATTTTATGGGCATCAGCCCCAAGCTAGCAGCCCACAGCTAGCGCTGTGCAAAAGGGGTCTTACCCCCTTCTCCCATCCCCTGCTCCCAGCCACGTCTTGCGCCCCTCCATCACATCAGGCCTTGGGCTGATCTAACTCACCTAAAATAGCAAGAAATGGCAGACCTGCCACCCTCCTCTTCCAGATCTGCCTGCTCGCCCGGGCCTGGGGAGGGTCTGTGAGGGGAGGCCCCTTTGCTCCTGCCTCAGCTCAGCAGGCCGCGGGCTGGTCCTAACATGGCGGCGTCACTAGGCAACGGGCAAGAGGCCCAGGGGAACACACACCCAGGTGTGATGATCGTGACAAGGCCAGGGGACAAAGCAGGGTGGTTGGGGTAGGGGGGTTGTGGGCAGCTGAGGGGCTTGAGGTGATGGGAGGGCACAGGAGCAAGGCAAGGGTACCTGTGCCCACAGAGCCGGGTTTAAAGCTGGAGTGCGCAGGCTGCTTGCATACCCCGAGGATTCTGTGATAGCATGATTAGCAAGTTATAATTATAAGCTGTTCCTGGCAGTGCCTACCTGCTGTGGGAAGGTCCCTCTCTCCCCATGAGAAGGGTCATTAGCTGCGTTCATTTGCAGGGTGGAGGTGCACACCTTGACAGTTGAGGCCAGAGAAGGTGAATTCCTTCCAGTTCCAGAACTCACAGGTTAAGCTTTGTAAACTTCCCATCTTCAGGACATAGATTAATTGGGCTTTTGTGAGCCAGCAAGTTAATAAAAAGCCAGTGATAATCCTGTTGTTACCGCTACCCAACAACTTGCCATAAAACACAAGTGTGTGCCATTGCTAAGAGTATTTACTCAAAGATCTTGAAAGTACCACTTGTACTACAAACCACAATAAAAGCCACAAAACACATAAAATAACACCAAAGGGATTCTTTTTTTACTGTCTCAGCAGTTTCTGATCAAACACAAGTTACAGCTATGAAGATTAGTTAAAATACATGCCAGGATCGGCTGCCGCCATGCCACTCTGAGCTGCCTCAACTCTGCAGAAGCAGCAGTGCTGAAAGTGATAATGTTATTTGACCCAGTAAATGAGACAACCGAACACAAAACTCAACAGGACAAGTCCATGAAATATAAAGAAGGGATCTATAGGAAGCTACACCTCAGTTTGGCTTTTCATTTCTTCTGTTATTGCTGAAAATAGTGATGCAAACATGCAGTGTTTTTCTTCTGTTGTCTTTATGATTAAGTATTCCTCCTGAGCTTATTGTGTTGCAGTCTGTGGACACAACAGAAGGTAAAAAAAAGGGGCTACGACTTATCATGCATGACTTTGCAAGCTGACGCCATGAAGTGGACTGTACAGTCAAGCATGGCTGGTTTTGGCTCTCATTCCCATCCTGGGTGCTGGGATGAGCAAGTACCTACATGCAGGAGGAGGATGAGTACATATCTTGACCTGCAGTGAACGAGGGGAGTGTGTAATACTCAGGGCTCACTTTCAAAAAAAAAAAAACCAAAAAAGCAAATTCCTATTTCAGAAGTGATTCAGGGACAAAGATCCTCAATTTTACATCAATCAGTGAAAGCATAGCACCCAAAGTTGGTTGTACACCTGGTGAGCAGACCTCATTTAAATTCAGTCTTTTAGTTGTGAGCAGCATACTGCTGCTCTTTGAATATAAAGCTGGCAGTGCTGTGGAGAGACTCATTTTAAAATCCCTTCACCATGAGTTACTTCATTATCTATTTTACCTGCATAGGAGGGTTTTATGACCTCTGTGACAACCTCAGGATCAGGGAGCTCCCAAATGAGGGTTCCTACAAAGGGGGAGACCATCCTGCTGCAGAGACTGAGCCTCTCAAAGCCCCAGAGGAAGGAGCAGGGCCACAATTTATTTTAAAAGCCAATTAACACCATGACAGAATTTGTCAAATAGATGTTGTTTGTGTCCTTTCTCTTGGATAAAATAGGACAGGTGAGAAGCAAGACCCAAGGAATAAAAAAAAGCCAAGGAAAATTGGAACATGACAGCTCATTACTTAACTAATTATTGCTGGCATGAAGGATTTTTAGGTTTTAAAAACAAATAATTTAAGGAAGGCTTTAGATAAAGATATAGGAATGCTCATCAATATTTTTACAATTTCTCTGGGGAAAAGGTCAGCCTTAAAAAAAAAAAAAGAGCATCAATATGAATGCAGGCTAACTCCACATGTTAACATATGTTATATATATATTAATAATTTATATATTAAATGTAAATATATAAATAAATGTGTAAAATAATAACTACATCTTGGGACTGTGTCAATCCTCACCGATGGGATTACATGTCTTCAGCATGTACTTGGGTTCACCCATTATCAGCTCTGCTCACTGGAAGTCTCAGCTGGCATCAAGACTACTTTATTTAATTGCCTTATTAATAATCTCCCCAGACAGCAATTTGGAGATAGCTACTGAGGCAGGTTTTTGTGTCAGGTTTTTGATTTCAGAGTTGCTGGTTTCTCTGCTGTCCTCTTCTGGTAGGTTTGCCTGCAAAAAAAAATCACAGCAATATTGCAGCAATGATGGATGTTTTTAGTTCTATTAGGGAGGGCGAAGGAAGAGCTGCCAGACTATATTTTGGCATAAGGGGGGAAAGGGGAGGGGTTTTTTTCTGAAAAATAAAGCATAAAATAAGGGTAATTTTATTATGCCGTCAATAAATACATACCGTACAAACAAATGGATGGTCACTGTTGTCCTCTCTTGCCTGTACAGCATGAACCCACTGACAGTTCAAAAGCTTTGCTATCAGATGGGTCCTGCCTTAGATAGTGCCTATGGAGTTTTATCCATATTCAGCTAAGCATTTCACTTTGACATCCCCTGCAGCACATCCGTGCTGGCCAGGCAGCTGCCGCGCAGAGGAGCTGTTCAGCTGTCAGCTGGCCTCTTCTGGTTCCCAGGAAAACAAGCAAACAGCAAACACTCATCTGCCAGCCTGTTCATACCCATTTTGTCTCGCATCCAACCCTGGGAAGATCTGGGTCTGTCCACTCCATAGCAAGACTTCTAGCAACACTTGTCATCCTCTGGGTGATATTCAGGGCCATCTTCAGGGCCAAGTATCATAGTTGTTAAAATTTTTGCATTTCCCAGACGTTGCATGTGCATTTGGGCTGTGGTTTTATGTTTTACTTGACACGATCACACTGCCTGTGACCACACTGTCACAGGTCCTGGTCCACTACGCTGTCTCCAGCTGTGGTCCTGCTCCCTTCCTCAGGTTGGATTTAATGCACACATGGCTGTGGGGTGCTTCACATCAAATCGGACTCTTGATCACTGCAGTGGAAAACTGGTCATCTTTTTCTCAGTGGATCTTACTCACCCTAACACATTGAGTCAGGAAATGAGCTGTCCGGGCTCAGTGAGATACCCTCCCCAACATGGTCCACCTAGGGAAGAGCCCAAG
Source organism: Pandion haliaetus (assembly GCA_013401275.1). NCBI lineage: Eukaryota > Metazoa > Chordata > Aves > Accipitriformes > Pandionidae > Pandion > Pandion haliaetus. The sequence goes on along the minus strand of VYZV01026715.1, from coordinate 47,549 downwards.
CTCATCCAATCATGATGTTAACAACCCACCCCCCACCCCCCCCGGACTCCTCACACTTCTCAAAGCTCTGTCTCAGTGGAGCAAGAAATGCTTGCTGGATTTATGAGGGCAGAAAGTCAGAGCTCAATGTATAGGAGTCTCTTTTGATTTCACAATTTACCTTGAAATCTACTGGGTAAAAACCCCAGGAGAATGAAGTTGCGTGACTTTCCCAAGACCACTGGCTGAACCTTTAACAATAATGTGAGCAGGAGGATGCTGAGTTTTTCCCTCCTCTGCTCCGTAGCCTCGTACTCATGCTCCTTGACACTAAAATGCATAATGCAGGGATAGCATTGCAGTTGCTGCAGGGAAATGTTTAAATCCAAAGCTAAAATCTGTTTCCAATTAGGTCTCAAAAAAAAAAAAAAAATCCATAGAAACATTTCTGTTTAGATTTGTTTTCTGACATCACCTAAGCTCCCTGCCAAAATGCCTGAATAGCTTTTTGTGTTTCAGATTTTACTGTTTGCTTAGGTTATTTTTTGCACACCTATGCAGGAATGCTTCAAAATGTTTTTTTTTCTTTAGAAGTGTGTTTCAAACAAATACTTCAAAGCAGTGACATAAGGGTTTGCTTAAACTCACACCATGTTACGCTCATTGTCATTTATCGCTCTTCAGAGGGCTCACCAACATCATTGGAAAGGCTCCTAGGGACTTACCAGGCACTGGCAGAACTGTAGAAAAGTAGTTCATTTCTCTTGACATTTGTGACCCTTTGTAATTTTGAGGATTTTTATTTTGCTTTCTTTCGCCTTGTCTCATCACAGATAGATTATATGATGCAGCAGCTGGGTGAAGGGCTGGAGGAGAGCCATGTATCAGCTTGCATGTTACAAAAGATGGATCAGGCTGCTGCTTCTAGTTATTGTATCTCAAGAGTCAAACACCCACATCCAGTAGGGCAAAATGGAAAGATTCCTTTATAGCCTCCTGGGCATCAAGTAAATGGTGGCTGATGTGCCTTTATAAGGCTCCCAAGAACTGGTGCAATATAACCACACACGTGTTATGCCAGTGCCAGCAATGTCATATATGCCTTTTCTGAGAGCTTTAAGTCACTGTAGAGAAAGAACAAGATTACTGTAAGGTAATAAGGAACCAGTAACATCATAGGATGGATATCTGGACTGCTGAAGGACCAAAACAAGCTTTCCTATAAAATGAATGTGATTGTCAGATATTTTCAGTCTGTCCTTGTCCTCAGACAGGCAAACTGACAGGAGTCCAAACCTTCATCCCCATTTGTCCAGCACACTTCAATGGCCGGTATAAAAGGTAAGAGGAGCGATGTAATCTGAGATAGCCTCACAGGTTGGATGGCCAAGGAGATTCGAGCATCTTCTCTGACCTGCTCTGGAGCAGAGGACACAGAGTTCTGTGCCCTGGATGCTGCAGGGTCGGGAAGGTAGCACTGAACTGCAGGATGGGCTTTAGCCACTCCTACAGCCCTGAGTTTTAAAGACTTTGGGTAACAAAGAATGTTCCACAATCCCTCACAGGCTGCTCTGGAGATATTTTGCTGAGCGTATCCTCCAGATGCTGGATCTCACAGTCCCCTTTTGCCTCTCAGACCAGCCCTGCCTGTTAGAAAGATGCTCAGTAGAGCAGTACTTGTAAGCTCAACCTTCTCCCTGTGTTTCCTTCAGATGAGTTGTTTTGGAAGAATGACCATCTGAGTTCCCACGTGGAATTTCTAAGACTGGAAGTGAAACAACTTACCAGACCTCAGGAGACCAGGGCTCTTCTGCAGGACAGCCAGAGGTATGGGTCGGGTACACAGCTTGCCTGTCATGGCAGGGGGTGGTACCTGTGTCCCAGCAGAACTCCTCTGGTCCTGTGTCATGTATACTTCTTGTAATACCCCTGCACTGGTGGCAAATGGATGAATTCAGGGCTTTGACACACGAGCGAGCTATTTTGGTGATCATTAGCGCACATTGTATGCTTCAGGAGGCTGGAATTGGTTACAGACTTTGAAGCCAAGCTACAAAAATGCCAGTTCAGTGAGTGGAAAGTCAGGAATATTCTGGGTCCGATGAAACCACTTTTTTTTAGAAAAAGTATGTCAGGTAAAAACGAGAGAGAGAGGACGCTTGCTTTTTGCAATCATAGCCCTCCACTGATGTGCTTCCAGCTGTCTTAGCACATACTATCAATCTCTTTGAATGGCTTCTATCAGTTATTAACCATTGTAAGCCAGCTATGCATGAAATCTTAAAATGAATCATAGCTGTAGTTGTAGTCATCTTGAAATACAGAGTTCTAACCTACAAACCTAGAGCTCTAAGTACAAAGTTTTAAAATGTGATTCTGAATAAATGGAAATCTTTATAGCAGGTTCACTCTCCTGAATGCGTGCTTGTTGTTTTTCTCTGTAACAACCTTGCTCAGGTCTTTAGTGCCCACAAACCATCCTGCTGCAGCAGTTGACTAAAGAGAGCAGCGACACTGTTCACAAAACACTTCTTCCAGCTGAGAAATGCACTAGTCATGAGACATCATCCCCACTAGGAAGTACTACATCGGTACCATCAGCACACAGTTCTGGTCAGTACTGCATTTCACAGCAATTATAAAATTGTCCTCTGTACAAGGAAAAAAAAAAGGCATTAAATATGGATTGTGTTCAGTTTTATTTTTATGAAATCTCATGCTGTATTTAAAGCTGGTGAATCTAATCCTTGCTTTTTTTTTTTTTATTTCTCTGCATCTTCCTGCTTCTATCTTCCCCTGTGTTCTTACATTTCTGCCACAGTTATTACATTAACAAAGAGTGGGGATGACTCCTATATAATAACATTTTATCTGGAACCATGCCATGCTGGGAAGATGGTAATTTAGTTAATTGAATTCCCTCTAAAATGGTACTGAATCAATATTCCAGCGCAGTGCTGGCAACACGAAGCCGTCAATGAAGTATTGCATGTAACATTCATGGTCAAACCAATATCTCAGGGCACTGACTGCAAGGATGTGAAATTTTAGTCCCAGGTTTAGATGTATACCTCCGAGAAAGTGCCTGATCCACCAGGATACAAGCTGCTCTCTGAGTCTTGTCTGAACATAATTTACAGCCTAGTCTGTGTATTTTGGAAACCATTGTCCATCAGACTAGCAGTGAAATGGAAAAGTACTGAGGAAGGCAGTGCAGGTACAACTCAGTAGGGAAGCTGTTTTGCCTGGCCTGAGACCAAGGATCTGCACTATACCAGCACAATACACTCCACGTGGAGGGATGCTCGCTGTGGTAGCAGTGTTTTGGAACAGCAACATCTGTGAGCTCTTCCTGGTGCTCCTACACAGGGACAGAAAGGGTAAGACCTTGCTGGGCTTATTGGCATCCACTGTCTCACTCTTCTAGGAATGAATCTATGTCCTTGAGGAACAGAGTGATCAGTCCTCATCAGTATCTCTGGTCAAACCACTCATCCCAGAGAAAAATGACCTCTCAGAGGGGCCAGATCCCTCATCCCAGGCACACAACTTGCTGTCAAAGTGTGAAGCACATCAGACATGACCCCAGATGATTTTAGAAACTCTCTAGGGAAGTGATCTTGGGGGCAGGGAACACATTTTACAGCTAAATTTATCATAACCACTGAGCTGGGCCTTCTGGGCTGCACGTCTTGCTGGCAAGCTGAGACATCAGCCTGTAAGAGGGTCTGGGTTTGTCCAAAATGATGGAGCAGGTGTGTTTGTGGTGGCAGGGTTGGGGGCGAGGTCTGGTGTGCCTCTCCACTGCCAGAGTGTGGCCAGAGAGCGACCAAGAGGAAGAAACAATTGGGAAGGAGAAAAAAGCTTCATGTCTGCGACTTGGATCAATGCAAACAGCATAAATAATGGCTGAGACACCTTCCTCCTGCTGGCTCCTCCACTGTAAGGGAATTACACACTGCCTGCAAAACATCTTTCTTGAGCTGGTATGGAGCCAACCTCAGAGCAAATGCTTGGCCAGAGTAAATTCTTTAGCACAGGGGAAATTACTGCAAGCCCTTTTGTTTGGGCTGTGTCACTTTTCATCACAGAAAGTAGTTCTGCAACTAGTATTTTAAGGTCTCTGCTGTCTCAGCAGCCTGTGGTACCACTTCAAGCTTCACTGGGAAAACAGCTGGAGCCACTGGTCCCATGGAAGTTCCTTCAGGTTATGGTCTTCTCAAGGGCTGAGCACCCCAACTTGGTGTCTCCTCGTCCATCCTGTGCTCCAGTGCCAACCATCCTGGGGACCTCTGCTTTCCTGTCCATGTTAGTCATGAAGACTGATATTTAAAGGCCATATTCCTTGCACTTACCTCTCCGTGAGGCTGTGTCTCCACCTGGTTTCAACCATGCATAGAGGCTGTGTGATGTATCTGTAATGCAGATAACAGATGCAGTACTTCAGGTGCTTTTTCTAAAGGGCCTTCACACCCTCCTACAAGGATGAATGGGCCGAGCCTTGTACACACAGCCAATCGCTCCGCAGGAGATCACTACACTGGTCTTTAGAAAGTTTTCCATTTTTGGTGAAGACCCAAATCAACATCTCGTTGTTCCCAGGAAGCTGTTCCCATCACTTCAGGGGAAGTGACTTCCTTTCAGATTGATCTCAGGCACTTCAGAGCCATTAGACCCTATTGGGTCTTTAACGGCGCTAATTGTCCCACAGCTGGTTTGGTAGGACTGACATGCCAGACTCGGCGAGGCCAGCCAGTCTGGCCAGAGTGGTCTGGCCATTGCTACCCTCACCACCCAGCCCTGTCCCCATGCAGGGACCAGCATGCACTGGAGCTGCCTCCTTGGGAACAAGGAGAAGGTCAGAGGGGGAAAGTCCCAGGTAAGCTGTGGAATGAGTGGTGGAGAACTTGAAGAGAAGCTGGAGCAGGTAAGGATCACCTTTAGGCTGGGCGGTTTGGCAGTGCATGGGAACTGCTAGCCACTGCGTGACCTCTGCCATGACTTCAAAGGCTGCAAAGAAGCTGCTTCTGTTCAGGATTCAGAGCAGGATGCAACCGACTGATGGTAAGGCTTGGCTGAGCTGACTGTCCAGCGCCCCTTGCTTCTAGATGAACTTATGGAGGTAAGTCCAAGTGAGGACCCATCCACCCTCCTTGCAGGCTTACAAACCATGGATGTTCAGCAGCTGCTAGGTGGACAGCTGAGCTGTTGAGGTACCCAGGCTCGAAGGCAGAGGTGGGGTGAGCAGCTGGGGGAGGAACGACTGCTGCTCCCAGATGCCGTGCCATGCTCTGCTGCTGGACACGGGGATGCCAGAGCAGCTGCTCTTCCCATGTGCAAGCTAAAAACCAGGCAGAAATTCCCTTCCCAGTCTTGATTTCCCAGTATCAAATGTATGTCAGCACCCACAACTCTCCTTCAGAGCTGCCCTGACATGGGTGCCCTCCCTTTGCTCCACCACCAGGTCCTGACCAGAGCCACGTACAGGCAGGGGATGAGTCCCAGGGGGCCTGGCCTGCTTGCCTCTCCACAAAATGTTCTTCCTTCACAAAGCCTCCAAGTCTGTGTACAAGGCTGTGGATGGCATCTCCACAGACTGTGAGGCAATGCAGGACAGCCTTGCTCTGGGAATTTTGCACCTCATTTTTGCAACAGGGCAACAGAGTCAGCAAAGGGTTAAAGCCCCCCCCCCCCGGCAACAACTTTTCAAAGGAGGAACATGGGGTCTCCGAAAGAGCATTTAGGGGCACAGCCAGCCACAAACTCCCTCTGATCTGCTTAAAGGAGGGCTAATATCCCCCTCCGCCCTCAACCCCAGTCTGCCACTGGTAGACACTGGTAGACCCTCACTGGGGGTGAGACTGAAACCAGCCCACAAGGCGACAACCTCTTCCTTCTCCTGTGTTTTAAAAAGCAGGCAGCTAGGATGCAGAAGGTCCAGTGCTGTGCGTTGGCAGGGAGCGAGCCTGCCCAAGCCACATGCGTGCCCCCAGCGCATCCCTCGCAGCGTGGGTAGTGCCAGCACCACAGCCAAGGCACCTGTGAAATAACCCCTGTGGGTTATTTAGGGAGCCTGGCTCCGAACAGATGACCACGGAGGTGGGTATCTAGCTGGAAAGCCTGGTACTGCCACCCAGGCAGCGCTGCAGCAGGCTCTGCCCATGCCTGGGATCTGGGTGGCAGCGCCTGCACCCAGCCTCGTGCACCCAATCCCATCCCAGAACTGCTGTCCTATCCTGGAGCCCAGCCTGTTCCCAGGGATCGTTACCAGGAGCTCCTGTGTTTGGTTGCAAACAGAGCAGGAGCGGGAGCCAGGCGCTCGTGTTTGTGTGCCTGCAGTTGCTCAGGCAACTTGGGGCCAGCCAGAGGCTGCCAAAACCACCGACGGCCAGGGCCGAACCCACGGCACGGCTGCCCTGGGGCAGCATGGCCAGCCGATCCTCCCACCGCCCAGCTGGGTGAGCGGGCAAAGGGGCTCTCGCTGCTCAGTCCCGCTGAACACAACCAGACCGGGGGCATCAGTGCGGATGGGGTTTTATTGCAGCGCAGGTCTGCAGCATCCTTTGGTTTGGGCTTCACAAAGGCAGCAGGAGGCCACGGCGGTTCAGGTCAGAGACCTTTGCTGAGAGCCAGGCAACACCAAGCTCTCCCAGGGTGAATCCCAGGGCTGGGCCAGAAGCATCCTGGCAGCACCGGCACTAACAGCACCGCAGGGTCTGAGCCTCCTGCGGTGCTGGGCAAGCGGCAAAGCTGGGCAGCCCCGTGGCGAGGGCACCGGTGGAGAAGGAAGGAGGCGGCTGTGGTGTAACTGGTGCAGGGTTAAGGCAAGTCCCCAGGAGGTCTGCAGGGAAGACAGGCTGCAGCCCCCAGTGGGGCTGGTAGGGAGGGTGCCCCAAAAGCTGGGGCTGAGGTAGGGAAGGTCAGGGTGCCAGCTGGCCAAGGGAGCCCTGAGGAGCAGTGCTGTTAGTACAGTGAGTGCTGCTGGCAGCAACGGGCTGGGGGTGACAGTACGGGGGTCACAACACAGAGGGGGGGACGGACATAGCGCTGGGGCAGAGCACGCGGCCCAGCGACTTTCCCAATCACATCAGCACTGGGCAGCCGACATCCTGCCAGCCTGGGGCTGGCCCCAGCGCAGCCTCCCGGGCCCCACGTCACGCGGGCATGTCCCAAGGCTGACGTGAGCGCCGGCCCCATGGCCAACGCGCAGGGACCGGGGCGGTGGGTGCCACAGGCACCCATCCCTACTTTTTCACTTTGGCGTCGTAGGTGCCCGCGTTCTTGTAGGCACTGACGTAGCCACTGGTGTCCACGATGTTCTCCCGCCCGCTCTTGCCCTTGCCCTTGCCGCTCTCATCAAAGCGCTCCTTGTGGGAGCCCGTGTACTTGGAGGTGTCCGTCAGCCTCTCCACGGCCCCCACCGTCTTGGCTTTCTGCAGTGGGGAGATGGGACACGGGAGTCAATAATATGCCCCATCCCCTTCATACCTTGCCCCATGCAAGCCACTGACACCCCCTGAAGACCCTGCTGTGCTCCCCATGCCCACCAGATCTATGCAACTCCCAACCCCCACCCCCAGCCCATGGGGTCCCCAGGAAAGCATTGGTACTGCAGACAAAGCTCCGTCTTCCCCTCCCAACCATCCCTCCTGCTCCCAGCAGCCAAGGGGTTCTTCTTCACTCACCGTGACACCCACGTTAATGGGCTCCTTCCCTGCCACCAGCTGGCAGATGGCTTCATACGCCTCCTCTTTGCTCTTGTCCTTAAATCTCTTGGGGGCCAGCTCCTCCAGCGCCTTCTTGAACTCCTCGTAGTTGATGACGCGGGCTGTCTTCCCTCTGCAAGCACAAAACCCAGGCTGCTGTCAGCAAGTCTTCAGGTTGTGTCTTCAAACAGGGCTGCAGCAGGATGAGCTACATCAGGGAGATCCCAGCTTTGTTCTCCACCAGCCTCAGGGCCTTCGCCCACCTCCGAAATGCAGCTACGGCCAGGGAAATCCTGGCCAAATGGGTTGGGCTGGTCGCAGCCGGTGCTGACCCCCAGGAGCTTTTCAGCCACATGCCATTAAAGTCCCTGGTGCCAAAAACCTCACCCCTGCATGGAATTGTGCTGGGACTTGGGTGCTGGTGGCAGAAGGGGACACGCATCCATTCCCACTGCTCCCAGCCTGCCTGGGATGCTCAGCGCCCTCTCCCCTTGCAGGCTTCAGTCCTTCTCTGGTCAAATTCAGAAGGACATGCACAGACCACCTCTCCCGCGAGCGCCTGGTCCTCATCTCTGGGGCGGCACACCGACCCACCCTTCTACGTGCCGAAAACCTCCCAGTGCTCAGATCCTCCTGGCCCCACCAGGGAATAAGGGCATGCCTGGACAGAGGGCACGGAGGGAGCAGGTTCTCCACCCATCCTTGCTCCTGCACTCTGATGTGGAGCATTGAGTGTCACTGTGTCCTCAGAGACCCCAAAAGCAGCCCCAGGTGCCTTTAGCTCTTCAGCTGTCCCTGTGACCTCCAAGGAGCAGCGTCTTCCCCAAGCTCAGGTGTGGGCTGGCCAGGCCCAGGGATGGGCCATGCCACATGATGCGAGACATCCCTGAGCATCCTCTTCTGCTCCATGCAGCACCTTCGTGCTAGATGGGAACCTGGCAGAATCGGCCAGGCCCACCCGGATGCCTGGGAGCGGGAGCAGGGGCACAGCCTCTGCACCAAAATCTGAGCCTTCCAAGCCTCCAAATTTGGATTAATTTATTATTAGGTCTTGCAAAAGCAGCCACACAAACTCCCTGAAGGCAGGACCCACTGCTCCATGCCAAGTGCAACACGGGAATGGGCAGCATGGGCATGGAGCCAGGGTATGACACCTCCGCGGGGACCATTGCACCCAGGCACAGCCACCCTGCCCGCACCACAAGGACATCCCCACCCTCCGGGCGACTGGAAGCCCTGAAAAACCAAGTCACTTACTTCACCTTGGAGAAGACAATGTCCACGTCGGTGCTGGTGACGCTTTTGCCATCGGTGACTTTGCAGTCTTTGCACAGCTTGGCCCAGTTTTTCCCGTTCATTTCTTGTCCCGTAGCCTTGGTGTCACCGTAGATGGCGAATTTACGGAAGCTCTCTTCCAGGGACGCCATCTCAGTGCTCCCGGCCATGGGGCTGCAGGACAGGGGGGCAGAGGGGCCCGTTACCGCCCAGGCTCTGGCTGGCTCAAGGCTCAGTCGGCTCAGGCGCAGGTCTGTGAGGGCAGGAGGAGGAGGGCTGGCGAGGGCGCAGGGANCCCCGAGGCCAACAGCTGGGATGCGTCTCGGCGGATGGAGGCTCCCGGCTGAGAGCTGTCAGCAGCGATGCTGTCGGCTCCAAGGGATGGCGAGGAGTGAGCGCATCAGCAGCCTGTCCCCTCGGGAGCACTCTCCGGGAATGACGCAATGCGGCCGCCTTCCTCCTGCTCGCCGATCATGAGAAACGGCACCGCTGCCTGCCTCCGGCCCCACCTCTGCCCTGCCCGCTGGCTCTGCCAACGGCCACATCCCCCTGCGTGGAGCTGGCAGCACCCCAGCTCTGCGACTTGCCCCCCCCCCCCACCCCCGGGCTCCACCCAACACGGG